>KZ992591.1:0-27690 GCA_003614735.1 Thamnocephalis sphaerospora | reverse complement strand
CCGCGGACTGCCACATCATGCCTATTATCGCCGGCAAGCGTGGGACACGACGGTCCGATCGTCGCGCAGGATGTTGAGTGGGAACAGCCAAAAGCGGCAACCGACAATTGCTGAAACAACGGCTGAACGTTTATTCTGCCTGCTGACGAAAAGCGCCACTAGTGCTTACGGCCACTGAAAGTGAAGCGACCGGTCGGACGACGGCGTAGGTCGGCATCGGTCGCTAGCTTCCAGCCCATGTAGCTGATAGCGCCTGTGCAAAGCGATGAATGCAGTGAGTGGGACATCAAGCTGGCATGTACAGTGCGCATACTGCTTACCAACGACACCAGCACCGCATACGGTAAGTAGCAAGCCCAGCTCAGGGCGGATGCGACGGGTGGCGACACGGCCAAACGCGGCGGCAGTCTGCTGGCTAGGCTTGGTGGGCTGCATAGTGGACAGCGTACGGTGTGCGTGTAGCTTGCTGGTGGGCGACGGCAAAGCAGACTAGGCGGCTTATCGGCAAGTGCGTGCGTGCGTGCGTGCGTGCGTGCGTGCGTGCGTGCGTGCGGGTGTAGTTAGCTGGCCAGACTATGGACAAGTCAGAAAAGTGCAAGGGGGAGTTGGGTAGCAGCGCGGCGACAGCAGCAGCAGGGGGAATAGAAGAAAGCAGACAACAGACAAGCAGCTAAACGCTGCAAGACTAGCGCTCTTTTTATGCTGGCGTCAGCAGTGGTGGCGGTGCGAGCGTGGAAAGGGGGGCCACGCACGCTGGATGCTGCAGACGAGTGGTGGCGGTTGGTCCGCGCGCGTGGCCAGAAGCAGACGTGGGGTAGGACTGTGGCCTCGTATCACCACCATAAGCATCATGTGACGAAGATACCTCATCACTCTCCCTGGCCTGGATACATGGCCGTCCAACGTTCCTGGTATCATTGTCGCCACTAGCCCTGGTTGGCAGCATGGCAACATGACAGCATGGCAGCATGATAGTCTGCAGACACAAAAGTCTAGGGCCAAGACAGGCAAACACATTTATTCCTTGGCAAGGAGATGCCACAGCCCGCTGCAGTAGGAAAACAGGGGCTGCGGCGTTGCATGGGGTGCTAGGCAGAGACGGTGGTGTTGTTGGTAATGTTGACTATAGGTGAAGTACAGATGCGGTAGTGGTGGCAGCGGCTATGCGTGCAGAAGCAGCCGTTCAACTACTGGGAGCCCGAGCTGCCGCGCAGTGTAAATTGGCCGGTCGGATGGAGACACAGGTTGCGGTCGTTGCGCAGCTTGCGCGCCGACATGACGACGCCGGCGGTACAGGCGACACCCAGCACAAGCAGCAGCGGAGCAACCTCGACGGGCGGGCGGGGCAGAAGACCACGGAACATGTTGACGGTGTTGGTGTAATGGAGTGTGGCTCGTGCAGACAAAAGTGCAATTTAGGCCGCGTACGATGAGAAGGCGTTGCGATGCGAGGTCGTCGGCGTGGCTAAGATGTACTGTGGTAGCTGGTGGAGAACAAGCAGGCAACTGATACAAGTGTACGCGGTTTTATATGCTTCCCGTCAATATGTTCACGATCAGGTGCCCCGCGTCTCGGTTGCAGGAATAATGCTGATCGGATTCATGCGTGGGCAAACAACGAATCAGTTTCCAACGGTTCTTCCTGCGCATAACCGTCCCGTAAACCAGCACCTCGTGATATCATGCCGGCGCACCCCGCCAGCTAATTACCTCCCAGCAGCGTAGTACATGCTCCGTCATCGCATCAACGAGAGGCTGGCGGCTCGGCAAGCTAGGGCGGTGTCTCATGCGGAGCGTCGATAGTTTGCCGGCTCCCGCTGCTATTGGCTGCCGACTGGCCAGCAAATAGCCTGCTTTGGCCGTTGCAACGGCGGACTGGCGATCTAGAGTGCAGCGCCATTATCTAGGAGACCGAAGCAGCCGCGCTGGTGTCGCGGCGCGTAGGCGGGGTAAAAAAGGCGGCGCCCGACATTTCCCGGCTCCGCACTGTCTGGCTGAGATGATCACTGTAGTAGCACAGACCAACAGCTCCCATAGCTCAGCTGGTTAGAGCGTGGTGCTAATAACGCCAAGGTCGTAGGTTCGATCCCTGCTGGGAGCATCCTTTTTGGCCCCGTCTGTTCCACCCGCTGACTACGTAGTTTTGTTTCCCGGCTGTCCAGGCTCGCTGCGTCGCGCCACAACCTCCTCATCTGTTCGTTTAAAATTTCCGTCGTCGTCACCTGCAGCCCGCCTCAAGTGTATCAACGATGACCAAGGCCACGCAGACTTTTGGCGCCATCGGCCTCTTTATGCTCACCTGGCTGGCCACCCTCTATGAAAAGGTGCCGGGTCTTCATCTTGGCGACAAGGCCCAGACGGAGATCGTGCCGGTGGTAGGTGGCGGCTAGGCGACTGCGGTGCATCTGCCACGTCCGCTTATGCCTTCACTGCGCAGCTGCCGCTCGTTGCGCTGGTCTGGTTCGGCGCCTATTCGCTCGGCACTGTCGGCTGGAATCTGATGACGTTCCCCGAATGCACCGGCGCATTTGAGGAGCTGATGGAGGTGAGGTGACGCCGACTACCGGAAGCTGCGGTGTATGACGGTGGATGCGGACACTGACGGCGCTATCGAATGCGTGCGCGCCCTGGCAGGAGATTGAGCAGGCCAAGAATGACCTGCGCGGCAAGGTCGACCTGGCATCCTAGGCCATGCATGTTGGGCTGCGCCGCCGAGCGCGTGCTCTCGTAGCAGGTGGCGCAATCGCGCACTGCATATGCGTTCGCCCAAGCCGTGCGAGCGCCCTCCGTTGTTATCATTGTTGTTGTTGCTGCTAGCGTCGCTTTGCTGCTGCCGTCGCTGCCGTTGCTGTTGTTGCCTTTGGCAGTGCGTGCTGCGGCGGCTGCGGCCCTGACAAGCGTCGCTATAAGCGTGAATACACCGTCGCATTCAGCAAGCGCACCTGACAGGGAAACTGCGCAGTTTGGGCGTGGCGTCTAGAATGAGATGGAAGACTACTGACCAATCAGCACCGCCAATCCAGCGAAATGCCTTGAGAGGAGGCTCGCCCACGCGACGCTTCTCTATCGTGATTGTCGTCAGCTCAGACGCGTGTGCCAGCTCACGTTGCCACCTTTCCTCATCCGCGCGCTTACCGGCTGCTGCTACCCCATCATCTACTCTACACCGGAGCTGCTCTTCTACTTATCGCCGCTTTCGTGCGCACTTCTTTGTCGCACCACCTACCATACGCGCTCGCGCGCCATCCTTTGTTGCACTTCTAGGTAGCCGGTGCGTGGCTGTGTTTGTGTCTGTGACTGACGGTGTGGACGCCATCTTGGCCGCTGACGCCTTTACTGTCCTTTGCATTCAAACGCGCGCCACCACAGCTAGGCACACCAGCCGCTGTCACCATGGGCGAGAGCCGGAACGATTTGTTGGCGTGGATTAACAATCTGCTGCAGCTCAACTACACCAAGATCGAGCAGCTCGGTACTGGTGAGTGTCGTGCACCTGTGTCTGGCGGCGCCCTGAGTGGCAGGCCGTCCTGTTTACTGCATGAACGCTCGCCGTGGGCTGCTGGCGATAGCCGCGAAGGCTGTGGTGGCGATGCCGGCAACGGCCAGTGACAGCTGTTAACGAGTTAGTCGCGCACACGTGAATTTAGGCGCCGCTTACTGCCAAATTATCGACTCTATCTATCGTAAGTGTGCGATGCGCAACTGCACCGACTTGTGCCTACTGGGCGGCACTAGCCAGGGCCATGTCTGTATGCCTGTATGCGCTCATGTGGCGTATTTTTAGGTAATGTTCCGCTGAGCAAGGTGAAGTTTAACGCCAAGGCCGATTATGAGTATGTTGCCAACTTCAAGGTGTTGCAAAACAGCTTTGACCGCAACAAGATTGAAAAGGTGCGTTTGCGCGTGGTGTGGCAACGCCGCCTCTGTGGTCTGCGGTGTTAACGCTGCGTGTCTGCCGTGCAGAGCATCCCGGTGGATCGCCTAATCAAGTGCAAGATGCAGGACAACCTCGAGTTCACTCAGTGGATCAAGCAGTACTGGGACAACTCTCAGGGTTACGACAACGACTACTCGAAGGAGGCGGCGGACCGGCGGAAGAACAGCCCGGGTGCTCCGCTTCGCCCTGGCTCCTCTGCACGCGGTCCCGCTCCGGCACGCCGTGGCCCCTCTGGTAGGTGCTGCACCCTTGTGGAGCACATGTGCATGAGCATGCGTGCACGTTTGCTAACCCTACATCGACGCCCGTTTCCAGCTGCTGGTGCTCGCGCGCCGAGCGTGGCCGGCCGTTCAGGTCGACTGTCGGCTGCTTCGGGTCGTGCTAGCCCGGCCGATCACAACGCCGCACTAGTGCAGGATCTGACACGACAGATGAGCGAGATGCGCGTCAACGTGGACGGTCTGGAGAAGGAGCGTGACTTTTACTTCCAGAAGCTGCGCGACGTTGAGCTGCTGCTGCAAGACGTGGCGGCCCAGGAGGAGCTGCCGCCTTCGGACGAGCTCATCCAGCTGGTGCAAAACATTCTCTACAGCACCGAGGAGGGCTTTGACGCACCCGAGGGTGGCGAGGAGGGATACGAGGAGGAGGTGTACTAAGCAAACCAGTCAGTGAAGCAACCAAACGGCAATAAATGCGCCTTCACAACGTAGCAGTACGATGGTGCTCGGGATAATAGCAAAATCGGAGCAGTTTTTATCCCTGTCGACTATATTTAAAGGGCACACGTCGCAGCCCTGTACACCGCCCGCCATCCCCATACCGCTCTTCTCCTTTTTCTTTTTATCTTTTACGCGTCCACACCGATGCCCTATTGTCGTTACGGTAAGCATACGCTCCTGCTGATGGGTGCCGGAGGCTTGTGCGTGCAGTCGAAGTGATGAAACACTATTCAGACCTGTTCTGAGTGCAAACACATGCGGATCACAAAATATTGCCAATTGTTCCTACTGATCAACTGCACGCGCAATGCCGTCCTGGTGTTGCGGCGAGGGCAACATGTTGCGACGCCTGTGCTAACGTTTTCGTTGCTTTTGTCTGCCACGTAGATTGCTATCCGAGTGCTGCTATCTAAAATAAATACGTTATTGCCCTGTATATTTGCTCTGTGGTCCACCTGTGTTAGACTTGTCTTGGCGCCATGCTCTGGGCGTGCATATGCTGTAGCGCACAGCATGTTCAATCCAGGAAGCAGGCTTGCACGGTGAGATTCGACGAACACGATGCTTCATGGCTGGCTCTACTGGCATGTATATTTAGCGCACTTTATGTCAAATAGATAATACAGCATACGATGTGGTACGATTGGAATAAGCAAGGCCTGCACAGGCAGCAGCATACCAGCCGGATGTGCGGCAGGTAGAGATGAGCAAGCAAGGACGCATCCAGGTGTCGGACGCATGCGCACAGCACACCGGATGGCAAATGATGGCGGGTGGGCGGCGATAATGGTACAGGTAATGCAGGCATAGGTCGGTTACGAGGAGGCGCCGGCGGCTCAGGAGGTAGACGGTGGTGGTGGGAACGACTGCGCCGCGGTTGGCGATGGCGAGTGCATCGCAGACTGAGGTGCATCGGGCGTGGTTGGCGTCGTGCTAAGGGGCGTATACGACGCCGAAGAGGGCAGCGAAGGGGATGGCGGCGGCGCCAGGACACCAGGCGGTGCGAGCAGGCTGGTGGTCATTGGAGCGGTGCTAGTGACGGCAGTCGTGCCGGTGGCGGTCGCAGCTGTGGCCGCCGTGTGTGATGCGGAAGCACTGGCGCGTCCAGCCCCGACCGTGCTGTAGACGGCATGCGACTGACCACGATGCGCCGGGCTGTAAATGTAATGAGTGAGAATGTCGCTGCTGTAGTTTTCGGTATGCCAGCGCACGTTGAGGTAGTCGCGGACGTCGCGCACGCCCTGGCCGCTGAACACGCAAAACGAGGCGCGCTGATTCACGTTAAAGTCTTCAGGAGGTTCGCGACAAAAGACCTGAATCTCCTTGTGCTGAAAGTCGGGCACGCCCGTGACACTGAGATGCGCCAGATTGGGGCAGGCGTTCATCAAATGCCGCACCGCGTTGACGGTCAGGTTGATGCAGTAGCTCAGGTGGATGCGCTCCAGCACGGTAGCAGCGCCGCCTGTTAACGCTAGCGCCATAATTCCAGCATCCGTCACAGAGAGGCAGCGCACCAGACCAAGTCGTCGCAGGCGTGGCAGACGAGCGAGCGCTTCGACCGACGCGTCCGTGATGCGAACGCAGCAGCCAAGATCAAGATAGCGCAGGTGCATGCAACGGTGCGCCAGCAGTATCACCGCCTGATCGGTAATCTGACTGCAATGGCCAAGGTGTAGTGACTGCAACGAGCGGCCGAGCGGCAGCAGCGCACGCACAGCGTTGTTGGTAATCTGCACGCACTTGCCCAGGTCGATGGAGCGCAGGCGCGGACAGCGCGTGGCTACCGTCTGCACGGCTACATCAGTGATGAGCGGGCATGATGTGATGTCCAGCACGCGCATGTACTCGTTGGCAAACGGAAACGCGGCAAACGCCTCGTCGGTAATCAGAAAGCACCCGCGCAGACGCAGCTCACGCAGGCGCGGGTGCGTTGGCAGCAGCGCCAACATGGCGGCGTCTGTGATCTTTTGGCAGTAGGAAAAGTCCACCTCTGTAATGTGTGCGCAGTGGTTGGACAGCATCATGGCTGCCACATCGGTGATCTTTTCGCAGTAGCTAAGATTAATCTAGCACGACCGTCTGGTTAGCTGAGCCGCCTATCCCGTCACGTTTACCGGTCGCCTGACAGCAGCGCTGATCGACTGTGACGCAACACGAGATGCTTACCCTTCGCAGTTTAGTGCAGGAGGTGGCAAGGTGCGTGACTGCATCGTCTGTCAGGTGCTTGCATCCACCAAAGTATGCGTTTTGCAAGTTGCTGCAGTTATCAGCCACAGCACGCAGCACATCATCGCTGACAGCCTCAACGCATTTCGATAGATCCAGCGTAATCAACGACCACCAGTTTGGCACGATTGCCCTCACCGTGGCGGCCGTCAGAGCACGACAGCCCGCTAGATTGATGCGCTCCAGCCGGTCACAGCCTCGCAGCCGCCGTAGCATATCGTCGTTGATGGCGTCAGCATGCTGCTGAAGATTCAGGTAACGGATGTAGCGTGCGTATGAAAACCGCGTTTCGGTAGCTGGTCGTGATAGCGTGCACAGCAGTTTGATCACCCGCGACGTATCCGCAAAGGCAGGCTTCATCCAGAGTAAATGCGCCGTCAAAAGGCAGAAGCGCCGCGACACCATCAAGCAAGCATAGAGCGTGCGTTGGTGCTGTAGGAGATAGAGGATCTGCCCCAGCACTTCGTTGGGCAGATGGTGCAGCGATGTGCGGATTGAGAGCGAAGCGGCCGTCGCACTTGAAAGCAGCTGATCGATAGCATCGGACGCAGCAGCCGTGGTTACGCTCATTGATGCACACAGCTGTGTCTCGGCTGATCCCGCCGCTTCGATCAACGCTGTTGCTTGTGTTTCGCGCATGGCCGCCATGTATGCACGACGATCCCGCTCGGTCAGTTCAGTGTCGTCGCGTGGATCCTCCACGTCTGACAAGGACGCCCGGTCTCCCATGTCTGGCATGACAAGAAGCGCAGATGATGTAGTGCTAGTTATGCTGCTTGCAGCAGCAGCTTCAACGTTTGTCTGGCTCGCCATACGTTTGTTGTTTCTGGTCTCACGTGGTCTGTCATCGTCTCCAACCGTGTCAGGACTAGCTGCGCGACTGGCACTGGCACTGGCACTGGCCACAGAAGTACAAGGCGTCGCTGATGCTGTCAATGGCCGAACTGTCAATGTTACCTCGGATGACAGGACGTTGGATGACTGCTGCTGCTGCTGCTGCTGCTGCTCTATCGGTGCATCCATGGCGAATATCACAGTGTTCTAACAGACTCTGGCAGTTGGCGGGTTCCCTACTGGCCGTACTGCCGCCCAGCGTGCTCTTTGTTAATCGCGAGCACTAGCAAGTCACTGTGGCGCCCGCTTACCCTGACGACAGCTGAGCTTTGCATTCAATCGTCTTGCCGACCAGGACGACTAGCAAGCGCCACTCTATGGCAGCAGGTGGGCACACGGTAGAATGACGGTCGGAGCCGTGATGGTATTTTCAGTGAGACCAAGGACGTAGATGGCGGTGACTTGGAAAAGGCGAGCACGGCTGTTTGCTTAGCCGTGTGTATCGCAGCAGACAGGTAACGTGCAATCGGCACGCCGACCTGGTAAAGACGCGGAGCAGACCAGAGACAATGCTGGTTGACACTATGTGGCGCCCAACAGTAGCCACCAGCGCTGCTTGACTAATGAATGGACCAAGATGCAGCGTAGACCTCAGACCTACGACTGCTCTGCAAAAGGTCCGTAAAACACTAATGGCCACGCCAGCGGCAGAAACGAATCGTCTTGACAAAGTAGGCGTGCCAAAATAGAAAAAGTAAAGGCAACAAGCGGCCGCCAGGATACGGCCAAGTCGTAAAGTAGACTTGCGTCTGTAGGCGGAAGAAAGTGGCGAGATGAGGTGCCGGACTGTAGCTGCAGCCAGCCAGCCAGCGTCAAGACGAAACAGCAAAGACCGCGTGGATTCGTCCAAGGAGAAGACGGCCAAGATGGCAGTTAATTGGCCCGCTAGTGTTGGTCATATTAGCAACATCCTCTCGGTCGACATCATCCACGTACAGGCCAGTCTAGGACATACATGCGGTTTATTATGCGGCCGTAAAGCACTCGCCAGCCCACACCACCAGCAGCAGCAGCAGCAGCAGCAGCAGCAGCAGCAACAGCAGCAGGCGGTGGCACGGTCATGGTAAAAGGACAGCTGTACACGTGTGATATGGACGAGCGCGGGTTGATACAGAGGGGGAGGGATGGAGAACAATGGGATCGAACCCATGGATGCATCATCCCAGCTGGCCTAGCGTTCCTCCTCTTCGAGTTGGCGTAGATAGGCCAGCAGGCGCTTTTTGTGGATCATGCCTACGTAGCGGCCATGCCGCACGACGCAGAGATAGCGAACGCCCAGTTTGGCAAATAGCTCCATAACGAGTTCCATGGAGGCGTACTGAGCCACGGCCAGTGGAGCCTATGGGCAAAAGAGTCGTCATAACATGCATGTTAGCCAAAGGCGCCGTAGACCGTTGTTCACGCAAGCAAGCACGCACACGATCCATGTAGGCCGTAAAGTCATTGAGCTTCTCGTGAATATGGCTGCTGCCAGCGCCACCCATACGTTTAAAGTAGCAGCGCACGTTGTCTCCCTTGTGTGTGACCTTGCCTGTGGTCCAACACACATGAGCACGCTAGTCGGTGGTGCGCGTGTACAGACAGGAGACTCACCTAGCGCGTGCTCCAGTTCGGTGGACGCAATGTAGCCCACAAGCATGTCCGCCTCGACAATGGGGAAGCCACCGTCTGGATAGCCGTTTTCCACTGTGCACGCCGTACGGATAGACGATAAGCACGTGGGCGCATCTTTTTGCCTACGCATGCGCAACTAGCACTCACATAGCCGCTTTAGCTTGTCCGTCAGCTCCGCCACAGTGTTGTTGTCGTCCACGTCAATAACCTCAAAGCCGCGCTCCATCACTTCGGCGGTAGAGCCGATGCGCGAGTAGTCTTTCTTGTTGTCGAGGTACGGGTGGCCGTTGCGCTCAATCATCACCTCGAAAAAGGAGGCATGGTGCACGGCATCAGCTGTCCACTTGGCGATCATCACCGCAATCATCACCGGCAGCACATAGGTGAGCGCGCCCGTCAGCTCAAACATGATGACCGCCATCGAAACGGTCATGCGTGTAACGCCGGTAACGGTGGCAGCGGCGCCCACCATGGCGTACACGCCTGGCATGAAGCACGCATCGCCTATGCTGCAGGAGCTGAAGATGGGCAGTTGGGGATAAGAGCGGTGGATATGCTGCATCGTCATGCCGAGAAGACGGCCGAGTGTCGCGCCAAATGCCATGTGCGGGACAAAGACGCCCGCCGGTATTTTGGCGCCCACCGTAATGACCGTGGTGACCATCTTGATGCACAGGGTCAGGACCAGCAGCGCCCCCACGCGATAGTACTCGCGGGTAGTGCGTCTATCGGCGCCAGTTCATCGTAAGGGTGCGTTTGTGCCGGGGCAACGATGCCTCGCAACGAGAGCGGTGGTCATGGTCAACTTACACGCAAAGGCCACTGAGATCATCTTCGGGCGTGCACTCGCTGAACAGCGTGCCCACCATGCCGGCAATTTCCATTCGCGCAAAGCGGTTGGGCCAGGTCAGGAGCGCCGTGACCAGCGCCACCAGTGCCACCTCGCGCACTGGTTTGCGCGCCATCAAACAGTGCAGGCGTGACTGATTCCAGGCGGAGAACAGACGGATAAACACGCCACCATAAAGGCCCTAGTTGCGATAGCGTCGTGCAACCGTTAGTGGCAGCGCAAGCTAGACATGTGCATGCTTTGATGCTTACGCCACACAGACCCAGCAGTGCAAAGCCAATCAAGTCGTAGGCATGCCAGTCGCGCTCGTAGGTAACCTGAAACAAAACCATCTTTCCCGTCTGCCACGGGTTGATGAGCTGCTCAGAGCAAGGCGATAGCGTCGCGATATCGTAAAGTGTGACGGCAATGGCGTGACGTAGGGTTAGCAGCAGGCCAAGAGGAGCGACCAGCCGATCGGCAGTTGGCAAGCTGTACCTTGAGCGTTGCCGCAGCCATCAGCGCACAAAAGAAGCTACGCCACATTGTCTTGCTGGGAAAGTAGTAGGACACTTCCTCCAAACTAAAGAGCACGCCGCCGATGGGCGCACCAAAGGCAACGGCCACTCCAGCAGCAGCAGATGCCGACAGAATCTCGCGGCGCTTGCCTGGGAGGTGCACCACAAGGATATATAAGCCGCAGCCTTGGGTGAGCATCTGCGCCTACGAGCGCACCTTCATTTTTGTTGTACTTGTTGAACAGACGGCAGGCAATGTTGCCTACGCAACAGGCGATGTGTACGAGCGGACCCTGCCGGCCAAGACTTAGGCCTGACGCCACTGCAAGCGTCTAGACGTGACGAGCGCAGCATCAGCACCACAGGCCGGCGTAGGTCTACCTGCCCGCCAGCCTGTTTCACACTCACCAGACTGACAACCTTTACCCAAAGGGTCTGGATGCCGAGGAAACCGCGAATGACAAACCCGCTCAAGATAGTCTTGACTTCGGGAATACCGCTGCCGGCGGCAAAGTACTTGATTGGACGCGGACTGGCAACGCTGGGCTCGCCGCTTTCATTGCCGAGTGCCGTGTAATGGCCGTGAGCACGACTGTCGGCCCGTGGACGCCCGTAGCCGCCCATCTGATAGCCGGCCACCGGTGGCTCATAGTCGTACGTGTTGTGCGGCACAGCGGTGGGCATGGGCCGATGCGGCACCTGCACCACCGACAGCTGTTTGGTGGTGGGCACTGTACCGGCATAGTGGACCAAAAGGGCCGCTAGCGTGGCAAAAGCCACCTGCAGGTCGCGGCAAGTCAGCCGATAGCGCGGGCATTCCAGGCGTCTCTGCAACACTTGCCGAAATGAACAGATACGCGCACCATGCCACCAGATTATAGTTGCTGGCGGGTCCTGTGAGCGAAAACGACTCGGGCCACGGCGTCCAGTCTGGGCACTTTTCCTTGTCTGTTACCATCGACACGCGTGAGCACAGGTACGTTCAACGCTGTGCTGCGCCCGGTCCTTCTCACCGTTGCTACCCCAGCAGCAAAAGACACGGCTCCACAGTATATTGGTGGAGCAGTAGCCGAATTTGAGATCGAAAAGCCAGCGCGATGAAATGTCCATACCGGCAGCGATGCAGCCACAGATAACGCCTGTAGCAAGCGCTGCCATCAGTCTCTCTCGGCGCTATCCTACGCTCATCCATAGTGTACTTGCCAATCACCACCATTAGAATCCATCCCTGCATGGCATCAAGGCCATTGATGGCAGTACCACGGGCGCCCTTGATGGCGCGCAGCTTGCGCAGTCGTACACGCTCCTTGACAAAATCGTGAATCCAATCAATGGTGGTGTAATCCGCATACCATACGCGAATACCGTTGTTTTCACGCATCAGATCGTGATTATCCTCGTCATAGGCACCGCTGCGACGCCGTAGCCAGCGCTTGGCAGCACGGCGGGAGCGCAGATTGGTCTGCTGCATAAACGACCAGTGGCGTCGCTGGTGTGCGCCACCGCCAAACGAAGGATCAAACGCGCCGTGATGTCCATGCGACGGCGGATGCTGGCCGTGGTAGTGGTAGCCACCGTCAATGTAGGAGCCGGCTCCTGGACCGCCACCGCCGGCCGCCGCGCTCGCTTCAGCTACCCCGTATGGCGTAGAAGGAGCAGAGATGGGCTGGGCCCAAGTCTGCCGCCGCACGTCTAGCGGCATGCCCGGATTGCCCCGATAGATGAAATCCTCATCATCGTCGTCGTCGTCTTCGCCGTACTGAAAGGAGCCGCCGGCGCCCATCATGCCGTAGCCGCCAGGTCGTCCGCCAGCGCCGTAGCGGTATCGATTGGTGGCGCCGTAGTTTGGCCCACGACTGGATGCCAGCGACGACGTGGCCATCAGTGAGGCCGTTTCCGATTCATCGTTGGTGTCTGCTTCGGTGTCAGTGTGCTGTGCCGCCTCTGGCACCGGCGCCACATAGCCAGTGCGCCTCACCTCGTCCGCAAACTGAATCGACGGTCCTCCGCTGCTGTGGCCACCGCTAGGAGGCGTGCGCCCATGGCTGCTGCTATCAACGCTTTTCTGAACTCGATGCTGTGGGCTGCGTCCGGCAGCATTGATAGGCTGCCGAGGTCCGCTCAGCTGGCTGGTTTGGCGCGTCGACGGCGGGCGTTGCATCGTGCGGCTTACTATGCCCGGCTAGGCGCGGTGCCTCGAGTGGCGTGACAATGCCAGCCACTGCAGTGACGCGTGCAAGCGAGCCCTGGACCCCGTGCAGATGGAATGGCAGCGACGGTTTTGGCGTGGTCGCTGGGAAGGAACCAGGAGATTGCGGTGCGGTATGATGGCGCTCGGTGGGAACAGCCGGACCAGTCACCTATACACAGGGAGCGACAAAAGTGGCCGGACAGGGCACATGCAGGAGCAGTGAGGTTTAAGGAGTGGGAAGCGAGGGTGGCACGCACAGAGGAAAGCAATGATATGGAGCTGCAGTACAGAGAACACGAAGCAGCAGAGAAGAGGCAGCGGTCGAGGTCGTGAGGACAGTGTTCCGGTCGCTGGCGCTCTTTCGTCATCGGCCGACGCAGTATCCACGCCTAGCACGCTTGCGGTCATTGGTACCACGCCGGGCGCCAATGCTCCTCCTGCGTCCAGCAGCGGGCAAAAGATGATCAGGCGCGCTTAGGGCAGTGTCCGCGTGAGTGTCTGCCAGCATCAGACTGCGATAGTATCAGGTCGGCAGGGTTGCTTTGCGGGTGGTGATAGGCACGACTGCGCCAGAGCCGGCGCTCAAAGGACCAGATAAGCGACGCCTGCACTTGGTTTCCCTGTCCATGTTGCCGACTAGACTGGCACCAAGTATACTATGCTCGGCACTGTTTACCGTAAACTCGGTCAGCATGACACGCTGATGGAGTAGACTGGCGATCATGCCGCAGTCAGCGTCGATGCTTGTACATGGCCATCTCAATTGTCGCAGCTGGCACCATCTCTTCGCTGGGTCAGCGTCATGACGCGTGCTGCCGTAATGGCCATGATCTGGTGCTGTTCTGCAGACGCCCATTTACTAAGCGCAAGATTGGCATGACCCCAGGGTTTTGCTGGTCTGCTGGGTGAATACACGTGACCAATGTCAGTGGTATATTCCACGGATGAGGTGATGGCATCATGTGCTGTGAATGCAGCCTTGAGCATACCAATGGCACTACTGCAAGCGCTGCCGCGCAAATCTGCTGTCGATGGACGCGAGTGGCGGTATACTGGGCACCGCTTGGAACTAGCAGCATCGGCAGCAACAACAATAGCAGCAGCAGCAACAGTGACAAGCCTGGCACGGACGTGTGTACTCGTCCACGGCCCGCATATTGCCGTGCCAGTTGGAGGGCGACTAGACGGCTAGGCACACGGTATTGGACCACTGCGGCTGCATGCAAGCGCATGTGCAGGTACGCGTAACAGACCGTATGTCGGCTAACTGCCAGGCCTTGGACGACTCGCGCTTACCCACACCCTGCAAGTGCCTGCGAGTTGCACGGACGTGGCCGCGGTCGCTTTGGTCAGCAAGGACAGTATTCGGAATGCAAACTAGCCCGTCCACCTCGAGGGCACAATGGCACGATGGGCACACTACAAGGTCATCTGCTGAGGATTGGCAAAAGGTTGGCACGTTTTCATATCTGCAATTCATAATATACCAGGTACACCAGAGGATGTGCTGGTCAAGGTAGAATACGCACATCATAGGCGCGAAGCAGCTAGCCAAACTTGGTCGTCGCACCAGCCGTGCAGCTTGTGCATCGGCAGTGGCTTGTGTACTATTGCACTGCGTGGATCTGCGGTGGTGGCTGTACACTATTGCACTGCGTGGATCTGCGGTGGTGGCTTGTACACGCTTGTGTTGTGCGGATTGGCAACCTGTACACGCTGCATGTCTGTTCTTTCGATGCAATGTGCCACGTCACATTGTGTCGTTGCTAGTTCCTATTGCGTCTGTAGCACCGGTTGTTGGTCTACACTACAACGCCACCACGGCTGCCGGGCACTATGAGTTGTACTAGGATGTTGGTAGCCCCAAGTTGCTACTATGATACGATAGCTTCCGCTTAGCAATGATGTGGGACATTGCAACGGTATACTAGTGGCCAACAGTAAAAGCCATTTAGTGCGCTATTGATGTCGCTTGTACGCACACCACTGCTCCATCTTTAGCTGCCTAGGCCACCATCATTAGTGTCATGCCATACGACTGAATTGCACCAGGCAAGCATATCTTTCAGCAGGCCAGAAACTAGCGTATTTGACCAGCGCTGCCTATTATATCAATGACGAACAGCATTATTGTCTAATTACCGTCAACATCCAAACACAGCGTATTTTTAGCAATATCGATGACAAAGATGGCGCAACACAGTCGATTCACGTGCCAGAGCGTACAGTTTCGCTGCCGTCCAGCCTAGTTACAAGGTGTCCAGCGCCACTGGTGTATCGGACAACGTGGGCGATCTACAGGTGCTTGAGCGCTTTTACTAGTACGCCAAGCGTATCGAGAATAAGGCAACCGAGTTGCCAAAGCGGCTGTTTGCATGGCCAGGCGCGTTCCAAGAGATCCACGTGGTGAGCCACGATTCCGCCATTGTCAGCACTACTCTGCTGACTATCGGGATACTACGCCACGGCGAGCCCTCTTCACCAAAGCAAGGTCATCGAAATGCTCAGCTACGACTCGCCGCAAATGAGCCACATCAGCCGCCAGCTACTGCAAAAGTGGGCTTTCACATGCAAGTCTTTACCGTTTTCGAGCGTAGCATAAACGCTGGCAGCTGAGCGCTACGACCAATTTTGCAAACGCACCGGCACGCCTAAACGGTCTTGTCTGACCTGCATGATTGAACATGACGCGCTCGCACCGCATCGGCCATGTGCGCCTACCCTACTACGGACGTATTCCTTTGCCCAGCAATAAAGTGTGTTTTCGCCTAGCGTGGTACAGTCTAGATGTGCGTGATGGCGCGCACAGTGCGGCTAGTTGTTGGCGTAACCGGCGCACAAGCGGTTCGGCTGCAGCGCCATCGTTACAGCGGTTGACTATTTGGGCGTCGATCGGCTTTGTGGCGGCCACCAAACACGGCGTGCTGGCTCGGCTAGTGACGAGCAGCCGTGCGTGTGTGCAACGCGGCTATCACAATATCCTTCGCCGATGGCCTAAATAGGCATCTTGACAAGGCAAGGAAGGAGGACAAACAAGGGAGCAAAGTATGCCGAGTACTCCCTCTTTGAGCTGCAACGCTATCGCCATCTGCCCCGTTTGTCTGCGCCCACCCAACGGATGCTACACCCGCCGTGGATTTCCAAACAGGTTCAGGAATCCGACTGCAGGTGAGCGTGGGTGGGTGGAGGGGCAAGGTTAAGCGGTTCTCATACCTGCGCCTATCTCATGACGCAGCAGCAATAACAGCAGCAGCAGCAGCAGCAGTAGCAGCGACTGCAGATCGCCATTCGCCTGAACGGACGAACCGTGTCTTGCTGTGAAAGAAAGCCAGACGACCTGGCCTTGGCGGGTTCCGCAGTGGGTAGCTACGCAACATGCGCAACCTCATTTGGTTTTCTATGCGCCGCATGTAAATCGGCATTGGATACAGAGCACCACATTGTATTTCCCGGTCCAGATCGCATGGCGCCTTGAGCTGCAGCTACCGCGCGCCACCTGCAGCTAGCTACCAGTACCTCGTCAACGGATGGCGTCGCAGAGGCCATCCCCGTGAGTATGCGTGTCTGATCACCTGCAGCGTCGCTCAGGCGTGGAAAAGGCGGCGACCACGACAATGACGACGGAGAGAGGGCCACCGGTGGTGAAACGTTTGAGCGGCCAGTAGCACGACCAGTAGTGTGCTGCGGCATTGCCCGTGCACGCTTCTAGCCTGTAGCGGCCGAGGATTGCCGAGCGGCATGCTTTTTGTGGTCAGTCTTTGCAGCAAACGCCGCTAGCAGCCAGAGCTCATGACCCACTGGCACGCTTCCGCCTCCCAGGATGCCACCTCGGCGGTGAACGTCATGAATACCAATGCAGCGTGCGCCATGTTGGACTGCATGTTGCCCTTGCAGCAGCGGCAGCATGACCGGCTCGCATGCTGCTGCACGCGGTGTATCAGCGATGCTCACACACACACAGAGAGAGAGCGGTGGTGCTGGCCCACATGAGCCGCGTGCCCGTCTCAAGTCCCTTCCTTGTACGCTGGCTTTTTCCAACTTGGTTGCGTACGACCGACCGCATGCGTCCTAATCAGCGTCACGCTTCTCCGCCACGCTTGTTCGCCCTGCTCCCAACTCGCTCAGGCCGGGAGCGGCCGAGGCGCATGCTTGGCCGCATCAGGCTGCCCGCCCTTTTGGCTGATACCGGCCGCGTCTATATATGCCCCATGCCTGGGTAGCACACCGCCCGCCGTCCGTGTCTTTCGTTGCCTTGTGCCTGCTCCCATCCGTCTGTCCTGTCTGTCCGCTTGCTCGCTTACGCTTCTTTGCGAAGAATCCGCCCTCTCCCACCTTCCTCACTACATCACCACTACATCAACACCATCAAAAGTACTTACTAGCCCGCCTAATAGCTCCGCCGTCCACTCGATTCCCGTGTTGGACTTTCTAGACAGGACCTTTTCTACGCTCGGTATTCTTGCCGCTGTGAAGCCAGTGTCCATCGCCTCACGTTCGTCGCTCAAGCGTTGGACTGTGCACGTTTCGTCAATCGTCGTCGTCGTCGTCGTCTTCGTTTGTTTTGCTCTCGACCGGTGCGTCTGTGTGTTTGTTCACGGTAAGTTTGGCACCGATACGGCAGTCGGATTGGGCCATCACGTTTTGCGCGCGCTTTGCTTTCCCTTTCGGTATCGTCTTTTGCTTTCTACGGCATCAGTGCCGCCGCTGCGGACGCGCACCGACAAAGCGGTCCATCCAGGCGCCAATGGCAGACGAACAGGACGGCGCATCGCCGCCAGCCACTGGTGCCGCCGCTTCTGTCGTCACCGCTGCGGCCATTTGGTGCTACCCCACGTTCCACGCTGGGCCTGCCGCGGCCAGCATTGCCACTTTGTCTCTTTGCATCGTGCATCACCGTGAGCGAATGCCATGCGTTCCAGCGTATCGCCCTCAGCGGTGGCGTGCAGGCTTCCCTACTTGCCGTCCGGTTTGGGACCATGCGACGGCACATTACCGGCTTGGCCGTGGTTGCGCGGTCGGCGAATTAAAAAGGGCCGGCCGTGCAGCCGCGGTCGCATGGACGCGCCACTGTCGTCTGCTCGCCCTCCTGCTCGCGCATGCCCTCTAGCCATTCACACACCACGCGATAGCACCCGCATGCGCGTGCGTGTGTCGGTGCACCGTCGCTTGTTTCTATAGCTTTATTGCTCTCTCTCTCTCTTCTTGCTAGTTGTCTCTGCGCGTGCATGTGAGCTCGCGCACGCTCTCACCTTGTCCATCTATCCGTCGGCGTGTCCACGCCTACCATCCACCCACCCACTGTCTTTAGCTCCCTTCCTTCCTGCAGCGACTTGTATACCTTTGCTAGCGTGCAACTGCTGCGCCTGCTTCCGCCTCTCTTTCCTTTATCGCTTCACTACCTTTTTGCTACGCCTCTTCTTAGAACGCCCGTACGTCCTTTTTCTTTCCTCACCCACCACCGTTGTTCTCTGGCGATTTGTACGCCTGGTTGAAAGCAACGATACCATTCCTGCCACGAACTCGCCATCCTTAGCGTGGGCTGCCTGTCTGCCTATCTGCTTTCCGTAGACGACTTGTTCTTTTTCGCGTTTCTTCCTTTTGCTAACTCTTGTGCGTGTTTGGCTGTCTGCGCTTGATAGACAACGTGTACTAGTCTTGTTCACGTAAGTACAACGCGATGGTGGTGAAGGGGAAAGGGCGCTGTCTCCTTGGTCCTACGATGCTTGGTAATCTCCGCCAATGGTACAAGTCCGATGGCATTGCCGAGGCATGGCTGCTGCTGCTGCTGCCCTCGGCAGATGAACGCTTGGCCGAGTCTACTGCTGCTGTTGCCGTTGCTAGCCAACGCTTTAGCCCGTTGTCTCTCTACACGTTCCCGGGTGGTGCCGGGGGTGTACGTACATGCTGCCCACCGTGTCCTACCCATGCCATGTTGGCCTACGCTGTGCTACAGCGTGGTCAAACGGACTGGCGCACATCACCATTGCCGTAGAGTGCACGTGCGTGCGTGCACCGGCGGACAGTGCGGCCGAGATCGACCCACTTGAGACAATGTGGCGTACTTCACACTAGGCCCTAGCTAGTTGTAGTGGCCATGGATGTCACAGTGGCTGTGACAATAGCGCCCTGGCGTGACCTATGGGCGTGTCTCGTATTGCTTCAAGTGTGTCGCAGTAGAAGGACCGTTTGCTGACCAGCGTTTTATCATGGTTTACAACAGGTTGCGCTCAGCCACTCGCTCCACGTTCACTCGCAACTCGCTCGACCTGACTGTCGTCGTCGTCGTCGTTTCGGTAAGTTTGCCTTGACGGGCGGTGGTTGAGGCATGATGGGCTCGGCACTCGGCTTGAAACTAACTTTGCATCCGTCCTTGTCCTTCCTTCCTTCCTGCTTGCCTGCCTGCCTGCCTGCCTGCCTGTCCATTCGCCTATTCTTGTCTGTCCTACGCACATGATCCTCCACCTTGGCCTACGGCGACCATGATGCCCGCGGTTCCTACATTTGCTTGGCTTCCGACTTGTGTGATACGCCGTTACACATACTCCGTTTCGAATTTGCCCCTCGATCGCTACGCTCTCTTCTTAAAAACGCTTGCGCCACTTGTCTCCCTCTCCATACTCGTGGTTGCTGCTCTACTCGTCCTCCTTCACTGCTTGCGGTGACGTCTCTCTCCCTCCCATTCCCATTTGCATCCTATGCTATCCCAGCCTTCAGTATTGCGTTCTAGCACTGCTGTTGTTCGCGCCCACCGCCTGGTCGGTATCGCAGCACTTGCCCGCTCATTCGCAAGGCACATCTAGCGCCATGCCCGCTTTCAACCCGTTCACACCCTGCGCCAACACTGTTCGGCGCATGAGTCAAATCTTCCGCCGGGACGCACACCTGCGTTCGGCTTCGGGCGCGTCTACCGCGTCGTCATCGGCATCGTCACCGTCCACGCCGACCACGCCGACCTACAACGCCAATCCGTTCTTCTTCTCGGGTCCCTCCACCGAGATGCGCGCTCCCTCGCCCACCTTTGCTCTGAGCGCACCGGCCTCACCGGCCTCGCCCTTCTTCTCGGACCCGGCTCCCATGGACGCGCGCATGCCGTACCGTCGTCGCAGCCGGCCGCAGATGACCTCGGGTGCCACTGGCACCGCCGCTCTGTCGGGCGTCGCCTCGCCGGCCATGACCACGAGCGTCTCCTACAGCACAGTGGGCCAGAGCGCCAAGCGCAACTCGGTGTCGTCGAGCCACAGCTATCGGTCATCCACCTCGCTCGGAGGCGGCATGGCTTTCCCCGGACTGGAGGATGAGATTCGTGAGCCGGCCACGGAGCGGCTGCGGCGTCGGCTGACGCGCATGGCGCGTAAGATGAAGCGTAAGATGAACGCGGCGGGTCGCAAGCTGCGCCGCAACTCTGAGGCCAGCACCCGCGACGCGTCGACGCCGCAGTTTGCTACGACTCGGTCGGCCAGCGAGCCGCATCGCCGGCCCGTGTCCTACCCGCAGTATGCCACGGCGGCCGACCTGACGCCGTGCATGACGTCGGGCGACTGCCGTGCGCAGACCAACGTCGTCAATGATCCGTGGATGGACCTGGAGTGGCAGTTCTAAGCTCACCCGCTTTCGCCTCGGCGCGAGACTGGGAGAATTGCTCACCTTTCTTCCTTCACGACTCCTTTAGACTTGGCTTCTCTTGTACTGCTTTTGCTCAGTGATCGCCTCTACGTTCCGTTGTTCCTTTGCCCCGCTTTCCCTTGCTCGGCTTGACTGGCTGGCTTCTCCAGATGCTCGGTCTCTGTGACGCGCCCGCCTGTTTGTTTGGTCAGATTGGCAGTAGTCTGCCGACAAACGGTTTGGCGTGTCGGAACCTCTTTATCGCCGCCATCGCCGCTCTGTTCTTTCGTTTCCTCTGCGTTTCCTTTCCGTTTCCACCGCTCGTTTCCTTTTCCCTGCCTCTGGCATGCGCATTCGCCAGCGCAGAGTGCGTCGTCGCTGGTCGACGGGTCACGTCGCTTTCTGCGCGCGCTCATAGCCTGCCATTCCTACCCATAGCATTAGCCATCCTCTGCCTTCATCTCCTCTACTTCACACGCAACTGGTCTCATCGGCCTAGCCAGTACGCGTGCATCTCAGCTATTCTGGCCGCTGGATATGCCGCCACACATGTTCGGTTATCGTCCTCCCGCCGTCTGTGACAGCGTGGAGACGTGCATGTGTGGTGCCTCACCCTCGTCTCCATCTCCTCCCTCTCTCGGCTTTGCCGCATCGCAATTTTGCCCCTATGGATGCCATCCTCTGTGACCTCTCCACATAGAGTCACCGGACTGCATCCTCATCTCACCATCCTCTTCGCCTGCCACGGTCTACCGGACCAAGTTGCTACGCAGATGCATGCTAGCATCCTGCGCCACCTGCTTTCCTATCTCCAGTTGCATTTGGCATCTTACACTCAAGCAAGCACCACCACCATCAACAACAACACATACACATCTCTTGGAAGCACCCATCGTCCAACCCAAAGCACACTCAGCGCACCAGTTTTCTGCACTCGCGCATTCTGGCCATCGCCAAGTTCTCCAGCCTCGCTAGCGTCACCCATCGCCAGCCTATCTGCCCGCCACTATTCGATCATGGTGGCCTGGCCCCTTTCTCTGCTCGCGTCTGCCCGTATCAAGCAGCCAGCACTTGTATACCATGGTGCTGTGCATGCCCTATCATGCACCACCTTTGCCGCCGACCCTCGGTCGTGCCGGCCGATCGGCCGCCATCGCCAGGTGAACACGTGTTATATCACGCCTGTTGATCGGTGATCGCGCCCATCGCTCTCTGCCGCCGCCGCCGCCACCGCCGCCACCGCTGTCGTTGCCGCCGCCGCCGCCGCTCGCGCACCGGCTCAATCACGCCCGTACCGCTGAAGCCGCCGCCGCCGCCACTACTGCTGGTCGCCGCCGCCATTGCCGCCGCCGCCGCCGCATCCTTGCCGCAGCCTCCACGTGCTGAGCGCCTTTTACCGAGCGCCCACGTCCGCCTGCCGCCTCTGTTCTACACTTGCGCACAACTTGCTTCTTTCCTGCCTCTTTCTTGTATCATTACCATTCATCGCAGTAGTCGCCGTTGCTCTTTGTGTACAACTCCTCGCTGTTCCCTGGCGAATTCACGTCCATCCTCTGCCCTTCCCCGCGCTGCGCCCGCTCGTCCTTTCTGCGCACGCGTTCATCTCCTCCCATGTGCGTTGCCGCATGGCGACCATCGTCGCTCATGTCAATTGCAGGCTCGCTTTCCTCCCGTACCTCGTCGATAGTGACGTTTCATGATCTTGCCATGCCTGCATCCCTAGCATACTACATCACGTATGTTTGCGCCGATTTAACGATTATACGAGACGCATTGCGCTTCGTTCTCGCCTTCGTGCATCACATCAATGAAAGGACACAAACTACCAGACTAACCAATGGTGCCCATCATAACGATTTTAATGTTGGATACACGGCATGCCAATGGACACTGGCCCATCACACAGGCCAAAGCAATACATACGACCTCAAGAGAAAAATGGAAAACTAACGATGCTAGATAAGATGACTCTACGCTGTCGATGGACTTGTGATCTTGGCTGGGCCAGTGCTGGTGGATCGGCTGCTGTTGCTGCTGTTGCTATTGTCGCCATCCTCTAGCGACATTCGACTGAAATGCATGTCGGTTTCCTGAATGTTAATCAGTGCTCCATGCCGTCCCATGGCCGCCGCGGCATGCGCGTGAGCGCCATAGGTTGTGTTCGCACCACTTGTGCTAATGCTCAACGGTTGCAAGGGCGGACCCAGCGACAGATTGGTCAGCGTGCTGGTGGCACCGGTGCTGGCCGAGAGCGATGAAGAGGGCGCAACGGGAATGGCAACGGGAAGCACACGCGGTGATCCGCCAATGAGTAGACGTGGCGAGTTGGGATGTACGACGGGGGAGGCAGCGCGGCGCTTGTAGAATGCGCTGCCAATGCCGGTCACGGTGTTGCCGTAGGGATCGCTACGATCGTAGGAAGCTGTGATCAGAGGAGTGTGAGCGCAAGGTGGTGGTGAGGTAGAATCCACGCTCTATACACACCTTTGCGCTTTCCTCGGCGTGGCATGCTGGTTACAGGCGGGCCTGGACTGCCTGGCCAAAAGGCGAGAGGCGATGCGCCCGGATGCGGATACAGGCCCGGTGAGGACATGCACGAAGAGGATGGCGACGGCGATGGCTCTCCGCGAAAGTACTATGTTTGCCCGCGGTGAGTATCGGCCGATCGCCGCTATTTCCCAGGTCAGACGCGCCACTTACATCCCACTCGGGATTCAGCCGAGAGCGTACGTAGGCCGAGTTACCCACGACGACTTCGTCAGCCGCCAGCCAGGGCTAGGCATGGGCGTGGATGCAGAGTTAGCTCAGTGCCCTGCTGCCCTTCATGCTGCATGCATTGCTTACCAGCGCCTTGCTGGGTTCGCGCTGCACAAGCACTCCAAGATCCGAGGCGCCAACCTCGTCATGCTCACGCAGATGCTCATGCACTTCGCGCTCCTTCTTCACCTCTTGTTCCAGTGGACTCGACTCTGACTGGTTATACGTCGGATGGGGACGGCCATGGCGTCAGCATGCATGGCAATGTCGAAACGCCGTGGCACTTGCTCACTCACCTCCAGCATCGACTGGACTCGATTGAGGAGTTTTGCGCGCATCTACGCTTGGCCGCCATCGTTAGCGCAAAGACATCGCTACGTAATGCTGGCATTTCGCAAACATCTACCTTGGTGACGGCCGGCATTCGTCGTCCGGTGTAGGCTGGCGAGGTGGTCATCAGCGCCGATCGGCCCGCCAAACCAGATCCCATACGTGCGCTCATTTCCTCTGCAGCAGCCATGGACGGCGCCCATGTTATCGATGCGGATGCGCGGGCCGCTGCCGTGCTGATACTCATTGCCGAGGCCATCTCTAGCGACTGCGCTTGCAGGCCAGCCTGCTCCAAAAAGGCATCCTCAGCTGAAAGAGTGGGTGTACGAGGTCGCCGCACAGCCTGTGCAACTACAGCAGCGGCGGTAGCTGCGCTATGTAGAAGCGTCAGCGAAGACGCACGATTGCGTCCGCGCGGAATAGCCAGCTCGCGACCGTTGATCATGGGCCGCATCGACGACGACAGTGCCGGCATCAGTGTCGGCGCCACTTCAAGGCCTACAAACGAGGCAAACGACGACGGTGGCGGCGAGTTGAGTCGTGCGTGCGACTGCATGTACATTACCGGCGAGCCGGCAAATGAGGTAGCGCTGACGGGTGAATAAGGCGCGCTGGCAGCAGGATCGTGTGCACCGGTTGCAGTGCCAGCCGAGCTCACACGGCGTATCCCACCTGGCGAACTGCACGGCGAGCCTCCGCTGCCAGACCAAGATCCATTGGCCGATGTGGGAGGCGACTGGAGTCGTAAGCGCCGAGCCGGATAAGGGCCAGGCGACGAGGAGAGCGAGCGACGGCGTCGACGTGTGGGCCCGCGCACGCCCAGATGCGGACACGGCGAAGGTGGTCGCGGGTACACTGCTCCAGCTGCGATCGACGCCGTATCACGCGGTAGCTGCGTGCGCACCGCAAGCCCACCGTTGGCTGCAGCCGCAAATGCCGATGCTCGGGTGGTCGTACGCAGCGCACTACGTGGCGTAAGAAGAAGACGCCCCTTGGTGCCGCCCGATGCATCTGATTCCAGCGCACCATCCACCGTCATACGGCCAAATGCCCGGCGTATCCGGACATCCTCGGCGCTATCGCCCGCTGCCGGCAGTGGCGATGCCATTTCCGTGTCGGACGTCATGCCCGAGCGTTCGCGTGTTTGCCATCCTGCGGCCATGGCTCCAGGGCCGCGGTTGCCAACGCCAGTGTGCGGCGACGCCATCGTAGACAACGTGGTCGAGTGACTTGACAAGGATGGCGAGGAGGCGGAAGAGGAAGACGACGAAAACAGCATAAACGTCGTCGTGTTTGCTGGCACGGCCTGCAGGACACCCTGCGATAGAGGGCGATCCGGATGCGTGGCACGCGAGCGTCGATGAGGCTGTGAGGGTTCTCGAAAGCCGGCGGCGGTGGCGGCACGGCCCATGTCGGCCATTTCAAGCGTCGTGCTACGTGCCCCTAGTTTGTGCGCGGGCAAGCTGGCCTGCGACGGACCCTCGTCAAGACGCGGAGAACGTCCACGTGGATGAGTAAGCGCGGTCGTAGCAGTCTGCTGAGCGAGCGGTTCGGAGGCGTTGGCGGATAGCGCGGTAAAGGAAGAAGACCGGCGCCGGCCGGCCAGGGACACTGGCTCGGGCAGCTCAAACGAGCGTCTGCGCGTGCAGTGGCCGGCCGGACGGTCGTGGCCGCGTGCGTTGCCCAGCGTCGTCACCGTCCACCCAGCACCGTCCATGTCCATGGTGTCTCGTGCTGGTTCATGACATAGCGACGCTCCATCCGCCGTACGCTCATGGTCCATCATTGCTGTGGCGGTAATGGGCGCGCTGGCGTGAGAATGTCGACAATGCAGGGGTGCGCCCTGGTTGAGAAGCCCGCAGGCGGTGTAGGTAGGTAGGTAGCAGCAGCAGCAGCAATAGGAGTAGCAGCAACAGTAGTAGTAGTAGCGTTGGACCTAGTCGGGTGCAGGTTGGACACTCGTAATAAGCGCTAGCGAAGATAGGCAGACAAGGCAGGACATGAAGAAGACCAGGTGGTGCATAGTGAGGCGGTGTGTTGGATATTTTTATCGACTTATTAGGTGTGCGAGTGCGTCCATCTACACACGCCCCAGTGAGTGGACATACGCTCGTGCGCATGCGTCAAAGGACAATGCGAAGGTGAGGCCGCTCGGACAGCGTCTGCGATAGCGCTGGCGGCCATGGCGTACTGCTGACCACGGCAGGACAACCTGAAAGCACCAGTAGACGGAGACGCGGCCAGCGCGATGGTCCTGCGGCACCCGATGCACGCTCATTGGCATCGCTGCTGGCCGACGTGGCTCCCGACGAGGACGATGGGCTAGAGACGGCAGCAGCTCGCGATGCACCGCCAAACACCGTGCGTACAATGGATGCCGTCATATAGGCAGAGGCCGACAGGTCCAGGGCGCGCAGCTCAATCAGGCCAACGGCCAGGCGGCGCAGACAGGCCACGGCGTTTGGATTAGCAATGGCGCCGCCGCCTGCACTGCCAGTAGCCACTGTGTTGCCTGCTGTGAAACAGTCGCCCATTCGCAGTGTTTCCAGCAGTGGCACGTAGCGTACCAGTAAGCGCGCCGTCCGCAATGGCGGCAGCTGGTGGCAACCGCGCAGATCCAGGTGACGCAAAACGGTATGCAGCGGTGGCCGCACTGCATCCAAAAGCGATGTGTTTGGGTCGTCGTAGGCGTAGGCATAGGCGACAGGGTCATCGGCAGTTTCCTCCCAGTGATCAGGAACAAACGCCGTGGCAGAGACCGCCAGCGCGTCGTTCGTTGCGGTCAGCGTCTGGCCAGTATGGCCGTCCAACGAGCTCAATTTGGATGGACCGCATGCTGGCGCTGTGGCCTGTTTTGAGTCACCCTCGTCGTCCAGATTTCCCAACGCTTGATCGGGCGGACAATCCTCGCCCGGATCGACGGTCCAGTCGAGCATTGCGCCCGACAAAAAGCTCTCCAGCAGATCCGGTGTGATGAGCGTGCCGGCAAAAAAGAGGGCCTCGTAGGCTTGGTCCAGCAACATGGTCAGTGTTTCCTCCGAAAGCGGCGTATGGTGTATTTGATCGCCTGCACGCTGGTATCGTGCTACAGTGGCTTGGTATAAGAGTCGCTGCTTGAGATGCCCTTGTAGCAGAGGCAGATCGACGGCACACTGCTCAAGATGGTCGGCCACCACACGGATACACTGCTCCACCAGCGAATGTAGTGTGCCATCCCTGTCCGCCGCGGGGGTAGCTGGCTCTGCAAACACCGTCCGCAGATCCACCTGTCCTGGCTGTAGCGTTTGACCTTGCAGGGTTGATGCGGTCGCAGGCGCCAGGTAGGTGGACAGACGTAGCCAGCGAGGTATCTTATCCTGCGTCTGTTTGCCTCGACCACCACGCTTGACATGGCCAGGCTGCAGCCATGACTTTGGCGGCGGCGGGCCTTCCACGGGCCGTTCGCGTGGACGTTGTCGTCCTGCTATCCGTCGGTGCTGAGCGGCGCCATGGCGATGCGCAGTTTGCAAGCGACCTGCGTCCATGCTAGCACCGCTTAGCAGCCCTGTTGAACCGCCATACGCCAGAAAAGCATAGTCGCTTGTTCCGCTTGTGCTGCCGCCCCATGCTGCTGTGTCGCTGCGCTGACCAACACGGTGTGCGCCCACACGGACTCCCACCGTGTCCTGGTTGGTGTGTCCAGAAGCACGACGTCCGGCTAGGCGCAGCTGCTCCAGTCTGTGCGTCACCGAGCCAGGCAACATACGTTCGTCCGCTTTGCGCGGTAATGACGGCTGCGACATGAGCGATTCCAGTTGACACGATAGCGCCTCCTCCACCTGGTGTAGAATGTCGAGTGAAAACAAGAAGCACGTATGACGTTAGCGTCAAAGATGAACTGATACAACATATATTTATACTGAGTCAAGAATAGCAGGGCGCACATCAAAGACCACGGACAGAGCATATCGACAGCGCACAGGCAACTAGGTCACAGATGCACAGGTGGTCTAGTGCCAGTCACAGAGCTCTAGGTACACCGTCTGTTTTCCAGCTGCGCCATCACTTCCGAGACGTCGTCGAAAAAGTGATCA
>KZ992590.1:0-27801 GCA_003614735.1 Thamnocephalis sphaerospora | reverse complement strand
TGTGTAACGACTAGGATGCGGCCTGCATCGGTGCAAAGCTGTACGTTGTTGTATTCCCATGGCGACAAAATAGGGTTCACCTCAGCCTCCAGACGCTCAGCCTACTGCTGCTGCACATAGTTGGCCGGGAACTGCGTACATGATGCGACGATCGAATAGGTTAGTCGGTGCTGCAGGCGACACATAGCATGCGCACGCAGTACTTGCCAGGCCTTCGCGACCATTGCACACGCCCTTCCACCAGTCGTTGGTGCTTTCGGTCTTTTGCAGAATTGTAATGACATCGCCCGCCTTGAATGGCAGATCCGTAGTCTGCTCACCGTCAAAGTCGTACATGGCAATGGCCGTCGCCTTGGGCGGCAGCGTTGGAGCGCGCGGTGGTGGCGGTGGTGGAACTGCCTGCTGCGATACAGTTGGCGGATGAGCCAGCGTGGCTGCGGGCGGTGGTGGTGATGCATAAGCACTGTGCTCGCTGGATGGCATGGGCGGATAGGCGGACTGAGCAGCAGGCGGATGTGCTGGCTCGGTGGCCGTAGGGAACGACGGATGCGACGATGCGTGAGAGGTGGTCGAGTGGATGCTTGCAGCGGTGGCAGCAGCAGTAGCAGCAGTCGTGCTCGACGAATAGCTGGACGAGGATGGGCGCATCGTAGGCTTGGCCTTGAGCGGCGGCGGAGCATCACTCTTGGGCGCTGCACGAGAAGCCAGCGCAGCGTAGAGCGCGTCGGCCTGAGGCGGCGGTGGCACGCCGCCCGATAGCAGCTCCTTGGCAGAGACGGTGCGGCCGTAAAACTTTGCATTGGCATCTCTGCGCTCGACAATCACCGATCCTTCGATGGAAACGCCTGGCGACGTGATCGTCCGTTAGCTATGGTTGCACAACCGTACAGTGCGCCTGGTCTGAGCGCAGTCATACCGGCAAACAGGCCACGCGTCTTGCTGTACGAAAAGATGGCCGCCAGGTTGCCAACCGTGCCGGCAGCCTCGGCATTCCGACCGATGGGACCGGCCGCCACTGTGGCCGATGACACACATCCACCGTTAGCCATGCTGCTATCGTGAGCGCTCTGCCTGATGCATCCTCACCGGAAAGATTACCGCCTAGCGTGACGTTGCCACCGTGCGAGAATGCCTTGACGGCGTCCCGCGAGTTGAGCACCACAACAAAGTCGGTCATTTCAGCGCCAATCTGTCCGCCAAAGCCCATACCGCCGGTGGCAATGCCCGACGGCGCAGACCAGGTGCCATCCGGCAGACGGGCAATAACGATACCCGAGCCGGCTCGTCCAGAAAACAGAAAACCGGCTTTGACCACGGTGAAAATGGCCAGGCCTTTAGCGCGGGCCAGAATGTCGGGCGGAATGACAGAGTCGGGTCCAGCTTCCGCGCTGTTGGGGTCTGAATCGTGCGGTGAGCGCAGTGTCCGCCAGCACCGCTCGCACGTCCGCTCTACCTACCGATAAAGCTGTTGAGGGTCTTGGCAGCCTTTCGGCATTCCGCCCCTAGGTTAGTAGGCAGGGGAGAGTTGACCATGGTGGTAGCGGACGGTCGGACACAGACGGCAGCAGTGGGCGGCGCAGACAGACAAAAAGCAACGGGAAAGGAAATGCGACGGTAATGGCAGTGGTGGCGGCAGCGCTGACGACGCCAATAAACGGACGATAAGAGAGCGTGACAGTCTGTAAGCACCGACCGTCAACGCCTCCTTTAAGTACATGCGCTGGTTGCAAAACACTGGCTGGCGTGCATAGGCATCGCGGGTGTTTTCTTGGCGCACGCACGCTCCCTTGCCACTTTCGCCGCTGTCTCTACGCCTGCCGAGCTTGCCTTGTCCGCCGTAGCCATGATGCGAGCCATCAAACGTGAACACGAGGGTCCGAATATAGACGCTAATGACGGCATTTCCGCTTCGACCCAAGGTGCATCGTGTCATAAACCTTGGCTCACCCTATCACGTGCTATTCATGCAAACACCATCCCAAGCACGCTCCACCTGTGTGCTGGCACTCTGCTCGCTCTCCCTACGCTCCATACATTCGCATACAGGCAATTGTCGGCAGCGTCGGGGTTTGAGCGCCACCCAAGGTCCTGGCGCGATCATAGCCTGCACGCCTACGCACACGCAGCACGAGGACTAGCGCGCGCCGCCATGGGAAATGCCGAGAGTCGCCCGGTTACCGCCATCGCCACTACGGCTCTGTTTGACTCGGTCGCGCGGGCAACTGCGGTCGGCCGGTCCACCACGTCCGGTGAGCGAGCACGTGGCAGCAACGGCAGCAGTGGCGGCAATGGCGGCGACGCGAATGGCAGCGGGCCATCGACGACGTCCGACGTCCGACGGCGAGCTGCCACGGTCGCCTACGACTCCCATGCCTACAACGCGCACGACTATGATGCGCACACCTACGATACACACGTTCGGCCGCGCATCAACGCACTCTCCATGGAACTAGCCGGCCTAGACGCAGACACGGCCAATGCGATGACCGCTGCCCGAGCTGAGCCTGCATCGGTCGCTGGCCGTGCGCGCCCCATTTCCACTGAGCATCAAGAGACCGTCTATCGCCGTGATGTACACACACTACTGCCATCGCCCACATCTGCCGCGCACCATCACAACAGCCATTCTCTACCGCCACGGCCACGACAGCATTCGTTGTCGTCGTCCACGTCGTCACTGCAGCAGACGCCGTTTGACATGGACGATGTGGACGATACGGTGCCTGGAAGAGGCATGCGCGCACAGCCACTGCCCATCAACGGCCACGACCATCGCCGACGTGCAACGACAGGGCATGGTGGCGGCGCAACGGCAGGAGGCGACCCGGGCGATCGTGAGGCTGGTAGTGCGGACAGTGGCCAGTATGTGCATGTTGCACGCCGCACGCTTTCCGCCTCCTTTGCCGGCTATCCGTTTGTCGGCTCACCATTGACGACCAGTGAATTTGGCAGTGCAGAGCGATCACCAACACGTCTAGCCTCCGGACTGGCTCAGCCAGCACGTTTTCCTTCGCTGGAAGAGTCGGGCGTTCGGCTGCACGGGCATCCGTCGCTCGCCAGTCTCGGTCGCGCGTCCACCAGTCCTGCCACGGCCATTGCCCAGCTCAGTCGCATGTTTGTCCCTGACCACGCTCATCTCGACGGCTTGCGGCCTGTACAGGAGAACCAACCGGATGCTGGCACGGCTGATCGGGCACCTGCCGAGCGCCAGGAGACAGACACGACATTGGCGCCTGAGACTGCGAACGCAGAGCAGACCATTAACACGGTGCCATTGGTCGATTTGAACACTACTTTCAACATCACACGGCCCATCGGCATTCCTGGGCGTGAATCCAATGGTAGCGCCGCAACTAAAAACATGGCAGCATCGACCACAGCAGCAGTGCGAGCACAAACATTGGGCACAGCACAGGATGGTGATGTCGCTGCTTCTGCTCCTGCGCAAGGTAAGCGTCCGTTGATGGGAGTCTGCACGCGTGCTCGGCAAAATTGGCGGTCGTCTGATCAACGTTATTTGCGGTCTGGTGTGCATAGAAGAGACCCAGGATGGCGCCGAGACTAGCCTAGTGCCGACCATCATCACCTGGACACAGGGAGGCCAGGCTGTCTACGTGACGGGCACCTTTAACCGCTGGCGCCGAAAGGTCCGTCTGGTGAAGAGGTAGGCACACCGCGTATAAGTCTACGACATGTTGTCGCCTTTGCTGACGTTTATGCGGCCATGGCCAGCTCACCTTCGGATGACGACTTTACCACGGTGCTTCACCTGCCGGTGGGCACCCATCAGCTCAAGTTTATCGTTGACGACGAGTGGCGCTGCAGCGATGATCTGGGCGTAGCACCCGACACCAACGGAAACCTGGTCAACTATGTGGCAGTCGAGCCAGAACCGGTGTTTGACGAACCGGTCATGTCGGAGGAGTGTGCGCGCACACCTCGTACGTATGCGCGGCGTTTCAAAGACGATATTGTCCGTAACTTACACGTACCTGGCGCTGCATCCACACAGGATCACACGCGTCTTCGCCGGCCGGGTCGTACACTAACGTGCGGCCGCACTATCTGGACGCGCTGCTGCAGCCCTGGTCGCCTCTGGAAGACCGTGGCGACATTGATGACGAAGAGGAGGAAGAGGTAGCGCGCGTACGGCGAATGCAGCCGCCCGCGCTGCCGCCACATTTGGAGCGCGTACTACTCAACAACACTACCGTGTCACGCGATGATGATAGCGCGCTGCCTGCCCCACAGCACGTTGAGCTCAACCATCTCTATGCCTGCTCCATCCGCGATGGCGTCATGGCCATGGCTACCACCAAACGGTACCGGGAAAAGTTCATCACCACCGTCTATTACAAGCCCGTTCTTCAGCCGTGAGCACCGTAGCGGTGACATCCATCGTGGTCGCGACGGGCGCCCCTACTCGGCGCCTCACTCTTTCGCCCCTGTATTCCTTGGTCCTGTCTATGTCTGTCTACATCTGCACCTGTTCTATTCCATGTACCCCTTGCACTTTATCTGCCGGCGGACGATGAAGCAGCGTTCCGCGACCAGGCGCAAAAGACGTCTTTAACAACAGCGTTGATTAGACGAGAAAGCCAGCCGCGGTCAGTGGCGCCATTCGACGTTCAAGTGCTTCGATTGGGTCGTGCTTATCTAGGGTAGCACCGTTGTCGAGTGGCGAGCGTCCGCACGTAGCTGACCGAGTGTCCTGGTCAGCGTCACGCCCTTGGCAGCAACCGCCCGTGCGGCCCGCACCGCCGCAGCAGCCGTCTGTCTCGGCCACCGTCTTGGCTACAGCGTCGTCGTCGTCGTCGTCGTCATCGTCGTCGTACGGGGCATCCTGACCTTGTAGCTGCTCCACGGTGCGCATCGTCAGCCATGCTATCATGTCCGACCTGGCAACCAGGGCTGGTCCGCGCAGGTCAAGTTCCAGCTGCGTCGCCTGTGCTTGGATTTCTTCCGCAGCACCATCCAGTGCTGGAAGCAAATCACCCGGCAGCGTGCGCGCCACCAATGCTGATCTGTGTCCGCCGTCGTCGCCGTCGTGATCGTGTTAGCGATGCAAAGCAACTGCCGCCGCCGCCGCTGCATGCACGCGGCTCCTCCGATGCATCCAACCGTACGTACGCCAGCTGTCCGCGCATCCTGCCCAGCTGACGGCCCAGCGCCAACCCTTCTCGGTAGCCTTGGTCAAAACCGCGCTGCAGCGTGCGCTCCTTGCCTGCTTCCAGTCCTTCGCGGTAGCCCTCCTGCGTCACAACACGCACGCTGGTGTTAGCGGGGAAAGGCCGGTGTATCGCTGGCTGCTGCGGCCGCCTACGTTTGCGTGCGCTGCCTCCATCCGCGCCCACGCTCGATGCGCCATCGCATGCTCGTACGGCATAGCGCCGCCGGCTGTATCATCGTTGTCGTCAGTGCCGTCTAGGCCGGCGTCCATAAAACCAACGTGGTCGTCGTCGCTGCTGCTGCTCTCCATGGCTGTGTCTTGCGTCACCGCACACGTCAACGCACGTCCACGTGTAGGCGCAGTCCTAGTATGCTGTGCCGCAGCTGGTTGCGGTAGAGCGTGCGTCCGCAGAAGCAGACGCTGGAGAAACGGTGGGCGTAGCGTAGGATGCGATAGAGTATATGCAGCGTGTTTTTCTTTCTCGCTCCCTTTTCCCGTTCGAGTGCCGCTGCTGCTGCTGTTGTCGATCCTCACTGCCACCTTTTCTCTTCACAGCCCTCTGCGCTCGCGTGCATCTGCTTACTCGCTGCTTTTTCGCTTCTGAGAACCCGCGGGCGTCAAGGACCATCCCGTGGACGTGGCCAGCTGCTCTTGTTCAGGTGCGCATTCACGAGCATCAGCCGCACAGATGGCACATGCATACACGCAGCCACCTGGGCGGTGCGCTGCGGCACGCTGGCGTCTGGCACCAAGCGAGTGCTGCGCCCTGCCTAGACGCTGGCCAGGGTGGTAGATGCTGCCAATGGATCGCGGATGGGCGCGCGGCTCGCTGGCTGGAGAGCAGTGCGCCGCCTGGTGTGTTTTGCGCGGTCGCTAGGGTCGTCTTGGCATGGACGCTCGTCTGGCGGCGATAACTGCGGCGCGAGCCAATACTAACGCAGCAATGGCACTCTGACGACCTGTCCATAACAGGCGCTCCCTTTAAGAGCACCTAATTGACGTGGCCGACGCGTGCGGCCATTGCCATCCTTCACAACGGATACCATCAGTGAGTATGGTAACGTGGTGGGCGGCGCACTGGCGGTATCCGAGTGCTGCTGAAACAAATGGGCTAAACCCTCCGCCGACGGCGGCACACCCCTAGTGGACCATTTAACGAGCGGATCCGATAGCGACTATCAAAAGTACTGGGTCGACTGGTTCCTCAGTCTGCGCGGCAACGAGTACTTTTGCGAGGTGGACGAGGAGTACATTCTTGACCGCTTCAACCTGACGGGTCTGAGTGCGGAGGTGCAGCACTATAGCCAGGCGCTGGATCTTATCACCGACTCTCTTGGTGCGTGTTGACAGCGGAGCGGTGGCAGTGACCATTTGCGGCGATACCGCTGTCATGCGGCGGATGACGTGGATGGAGCCTATGCCAGCGTTACTTACCAATATGACGCCACTAGACACTGACTTGGACGATGAAGTGCGTGAGGCGGTGGAAAAGTCGGCGCGTCATCTGTACGGGCTGATCCACGCTCGTTTTGTCGTTACTGGCCGTGGACTGAGCAAGATGGTGGGTGGGCGCGTATGACCTGGCACCTGTGCTGCTGGCTCGCTCCACAGGCTGACCCTTGCGTCCGAGTGCAGTTGGAAAAGTACAAAAAGGCCGAGTTTGGACGCTGCCCGCGCGTCCTCTGCAACGGCCAGGCGGTGGTGCCGGTCGGCCTCTCGGATCTGCCCTACAGCAAGGCCGTCAAGCTGTACTGCACTCGCTGCCAGGATATCTATACGCCAAAGTCGACGCGGCATGCTGCCATGGACGGCGCGTATTTTGGCACGACCTTTGCGCACATGCTCTTCATGGTGTATCCCCATCTGGTGCCACGGCCAACCACTGAGCGCTACGTGCCCAAGATCTTTGGCTTCAAGATCCACGAGATCAGCAAACGGCAGCGGCGACAGGATGAGCTGCGCGACGAGCAGCAGCGGCGACTTGCTACGCCCGTGTCGCAGATTGCCGCGGTAACGTCGGCACAACAACAGCAGCAACAGCCGGAACAGCAGGCCGACGCCAACAAGGAAGGCAAACAGGCCGCTTGATTTACAGATGCATCGCGAAACGGCTCGGGCGTCTTGCATTCTCCATTCGGCCGCCCTTGCCTGCGCAATCCCTCTTCTTCTTCTTACTCGTTCCTTGGCTTACGCCGGTGCCGTGTGCGGAGCGAATGGCTGCGCATACAAGCGTACATGCGTACGTGCTGCAAGGCTAAGAATGAATCTTGACTTGTGTACACGTGGACCCATCATCATCATGTCCACGGCGGCACCAATGGCAATGGGAGTGCATTGCTTTGATGTGCGCCTGCATGATATTACGATGTCCTTTATTCCTTTGCATGCCAGAGTATGGCTGCAGGCAAAGTAGAAAAGAGAGAGAAAGGACGATGGTCATTTTGGTCGACAGAAGGATACCCATGACACCTACATGTCATGCACTTTTTATCGCTACACGCGCTCAGGCCGCTCAGCACCAGGCACCGAGGTGGACTCGGTTTCTGGCACACCGCGCCATGCCTGCCAGCGTTCTTTAAGCTCACGTGCGCCCATGCGCATACGTGCCCAGGCGGCGCTCGGGGAGTCAAGCGCCGGTCTGACATCGACATGAAAGACTGGCTCTCCTGACGCGTCAGGCGGTGCCGAATAGTAGTCGAGAATGTAGCGCACTTCCTGGCCACACCGGTTCACCGTCCAATCGTGGCGGTCGAAGGGGCGTTGGCCGCTGAAGCATGTCATCGACAGAGAGAGAGGGTCAGCAGGCTGCGCATATTCTGTCATGGTCACGGTTACTCACCCAAACCAGTGGTAAAAGCGCGCTTTGGGGCTGAGCGTGTGAGGTCGTCCCCGGAAGCGCGCTAGCGTTGGCTCGCATTCACTGCGCAATGCGTTTGGATTAGCATCCGATGGAATGTTCAGGGTCTCTGTCAACGCACCTGCCGCTCATCTCTTCCCACTTGAGCACTTCAATCCAGCAGGCTTCGTTCAAAAAGTTGTGAATGTCTACCATCAAATCCATCTCCTGCTCGGGTGCGTCCATGCCCTTGCGACGTAGCGCATGGAAGAACTGCTGCGGCGATGGATACTCCCAATTTTCCTTTTGGTCGTTCTTGGGAATGGACGAGACCATCCGGTCGACCGACAGCTGGGTCTTTTGATCATCAGCTGCTTGTTGAGAAAGCTCTGGCATCTGGTTGAGCGGATTCAGCGGCGAGTTTTTTACCCGTGCCAAGTACTCGGCACGCGTCTCGTGGTCTACTGGGCAGCCTTCAGCAGCACTGGTAGCAGACTCGCTGGACGTGGCTGCTGCCGCTGCTGCTGCCGCTGCCGCTGCTGCACGCTCTTTTTTCAGCTTTGCATGGTCTACTGGGCAGCGTGGCTTTTCCTCTGTCTGAGCCGGCGCGTGAGCCGGGCACTCTGGCGGCGGGGTAGTCTGCGACGACATTGTCCTAGCAAATGAGCTGGCCCAGGGTGGCGAGGCGTAGCGGAATGGAGACAGACGACAGCGCGAGCGGATCGAGGTGCAGAAAGAATCGCTTGGGCCAATGTTCCCGGCAGAAACAAGAAAAAGAAGTACTGGTGCCCAGCGTCACATACCACTTGCCCACGCTTATTGCCGCAAAACTCCGTGGAATGGCAACGCGTGCCGACTCTGCCGACGACGCGTCTCTGGCTGCGCTGCCGGCGCCTCTGCGCGCATTCATAGAGGACAATGATCTAGACGCGCGCAACTTTCTGGCTCAGCATTTGCAGCATGTAGAGCGTTTCTTGCGGGTGCCAACTCGCTGGCAGTCTACGGTGACGCGCCAGGTGCTGGCCGCACAACTGGGCGTAGCAAAGACGGACGTGCGTCCAGTGGCGAATCTCGCGGGATTCTACGCTTTGCCGCGTGCGACACGTGTGGCCCAGTCGTCACTGTAAGCAACCTGTTGAGCATGGCATTTGAACGTATGTTTGACGCTAACACGCTTGGATAAACCTGGTGGCTAGCTACCAGGAAGGCAAGGCAAGTAGCGTAGCATTAGCCAGCAATGGCTGCAGTCTGGCTTACTGCGGTCTGGGCGATAGGTGTTTGGCATGGATGTGACATCGGCCATTGCAGTGCACGCGCTGGATCTCGTGGCAACAGATCAGGTGCTGGATCTATGCTGCGCACCAGGCGCAAAGCTTTGTCTGATTGCAGACCGCTTGGCAGCTGCAGCGGGTACGCCTGCGGAGCAAACTAATGCCGAAGAGAAAGAGACTGTCTGTCCGGGAACGGTCACTGGCGTTGATGTATCGGCGCAGCGTGCAGCAACCTGCCGTGCTCTTTTGCGCAAGTATCCCGTATCTGGTCTGCCCAATGCGCGGCTATTTGTCGCTGATGGGCGTACCTTTGACGTATGCGCTCCGGTACGAGTGGGGCCACGCTGGACTCGATCCAACTCGCCTGTACTGCTTCAGTGGCATCAAGAGACTACGACAAAGGTCTCGCCAGCATCGGCGGATACTACAGATGAGCGCAGAGCACAGCGTAAAAAGCGTACCGCATCGGCACCCTTTTACGCACCAAAGACAATGCGTCATGATCCGCAAATCAAGCACTCTGCGTTGCTCTACGACAAGGCAAGTGTTGGCTATGATTGGCGACTTGATGGCAAACTATACTGATGGGTATACAATGCCAATGCATAGGTGCTGGTCGACGCTGAATGTAGGTAACCGCCTAATAGTAGCAGTGCGTCTGATGGCTTACATTGGCAACGAGCAGGTACACATGATGAATCACTAGCGCATGTGCAAAAACACGAAGCCAAAGGCTGGTCCGAGCTAGAAGAAGCATTTCTAGCGCCCGACCGACTGCGCGACATTGATCAGCTCCAGGTGAGTGGCTGTTGTGTGTATAGTGGTAGACGCTAGGAATGCAACTCATCACGCTCCATGGTACACACTCCAATGATACGATAGCGCCAATTGTTGGAGAATGGCTGGAACCTTTTACGTCCAGGCGGCCTTCTTGTGTATGCCACCTGCTCACTGTCCACACGGCAAAACGAACAGGTAATTGCCTGGTTCCTACGCCAAGGCCCAGGTGCTCAGGGACGAGCTAGGCTGGTGCCAGCAGAGAATCCGACCGCATATCAGAGCGTGCCAGCACATAATGGACGTTCACAGGCGACTACATTGACGCTAACTGATGCTGAATGTGCGCATCTGCTACGCTTTGAGCCGTGGCACTCTGGTACTTCTGGCCTTTTTATCGCTCGTCTACGCAAGACTGTGCCAGACATGCTCCCAGCACCATAACTCCAACATGATACTGTGCCTACTACGCCCGACTAGCATGGTCATCTGTATAGTGTTGAGGCTATAATGCATTGAATAATGTATCACCAGTGTTGCCCATGTCTGCCTTTCATCAAACACTTGTCGTTAACCTTTCACACCAGACACACTCGCCTAGTCGTACGCATCTCGTCGGCCAAAGCGCAAGACAAAGGTACTGTTTGGCCGTAACCAGCAAGCTGTTAACCAGCGACATCACATGCACAGCGCACGCCTTTGCCGCCACTCGCCTGATGCAGATAAGAATGTTTTGCGTGAGCACTATCCAGCCGACGCGTATATTCGCCATGCTCCACCAGAGGTGAGTGGCGCTGTCGTCGTCGCCAAACGTATCCTTGAGCTGGGCGTGAATGTGGCTCTGAGGGGTAATGGCCACCATGTCCGACATCCACCACCACAGCGAACTCAGCAGACCGGCAAAGCCGGTGGCGAACGCCGACAGGATAGCACAGCGTGCGCGCGCCATCTCCTCATCAGCGGCAATGTACGCGTCACGCCGCAGTAGATCACCTGGGATCACGTTGATCCTGCCGTCTGACGTCAGTGCATACAGCCCATATGCTCCGTCAAGGCCTCCCCTGGCGGTTGCGGATGCTTACCACAACAAGGCGAGCGAGGATAGGGCGCCCGGCAGACAAGACCATCCGCTTATACGCGGCTCCATCGGATGGCGCAGGCGATCAATGATCCACGCATCTGTCCAGCGATACAGCATTAGCAGCCATGTTCATTGGTGAGCCACGATAGCCGCGCAGCCTACCTAGCCAAATCCACCAGCCCAGCGCAAACTACACCAACCCATCCAGGCGCAGAATGAGCATGGTTAGCGGGCGCTGCGCAGCTTTTGTTGTCCAACACGCACCAGGGCGCCAGCTGCCAGGCTAGCCACTTTGTTGGACATGGCGGACTGCGGCCTGCGTTGTGTCGTGTTGTGAAGGCCAGGTGCGCGGCGGCCACGCCAGTGATGAGCAGCAATAAGAGAGAAGAAACGGTATTCTAGTGCTGGTCACCACTTTGCTAACGTCATCCTGACCAACAGTCTATCGCTTCTCATCCACGTTGGCATCGCCTCCTACGCTCTTCCATCACTACTCGCGGTACCATCGGATTCCAGCTGTCTAGCCACGCGCATCGCAAGTATGGCTGACCGTGCAACGCTGATTTCACGCTTTGTGGAGACGACAAACGCCTCCACGGACCAGGCGCGATTCTTTCTGGACGCAGCCGGGTGGGACTTGGAAGTGCGTAGCATTGCGTCCACCATAGAACCATGCCTGTATGCTCATTACCCTGCTTGTGCGATGGGCAGACGGCGGTAAACACTTTTCTGCTAGGTGATAGCGCAGCGGCAGCCGCACCTCAGGCTGCTGCATCCACAGCCAGCTATCCGGGTACGGCGAGCAGCCATGCGCGCGCTTCTGCTGCACCCGCGCCACGTTCAACGGGGAGGTGAGTGCGTTGGAAACGGACCCCGGGTGGAGGTGCGTCACCGTCAGGCTGACGCATGCTGTGCAGGCCACGTATGACCACCCTTCAGGATATTCTGAAGCGCGAGCAGGGCGATGGCGCAGATAATCCCGACGAGGGCGAGACCTATTTTGCGGGCGGCGAGAAATCGTAGGCACCTTAGCGCTGCCGCGTGCCCCATGACGTATGCTGATCCATCGGTGCGGGCAATACCTGCAGCGGTACCATGATGCAGGGCGCAGCACGCGACGATACATCGGGATCGCTCATTGATCGCATTCTCAAGAAGGCTGCACAGTAGGTGGAGCCATGCTGGCTGCAGTGGATGGTACCGCGGCCGTCTGACGTGAATACGGGTGGGACGCTTTGCGCTTACTAGGGGTAGTGCACCACCCGAGACGCTGGATACGCACGCGGCGCCACGCCAGACGTATTTTACGGGCGCTGGTAAGCTATTTGGCCAATTGACGTTGTATCTGCTGTCATTGATGCATTGGGCGACATTTGCTAGGTTATCGCCTTGGCAGCGATGAGGTTGAATCGCAGATGGTGAATTCGGCTAGGACTGAAGAAGCAGAAGAGGAGCATTTAGGCTCGGTAAGTGTTGAAGTCTGTTGGACGTTGATTGCATTTGTAAAGTCTGGCTGACGATACACTCGATTTGCAGGTGGTCCGTCGGCTGACGTTTTGGCGCACGGGATTCACCATCGACGATGGGCCGTTGCAGTCCTATGATGATCCCGCCAACAAGGCGTTCCTAATGGCCATCAACAGCGGTCAGGCGCCGCTTGATCGTCTAAATGTCAAGCCTGGACAGCCGGTGGAGTTATCGGTGGAGCGTCGGCTAGACCAAGATTATGTGCCGTCTGCACCTGCGCCCGCATCCATGAAACCGTTTGCCGGCGCTGGTCAGCGGCTAGGAAGGTAAGCAGTCGAGCAGAGTTGGATAGGAGCAATCCGACTAACCAGGTACATACCTACGGCAGTCCGGTGACGACGTCCAGCGCAGCTAGCGCTAGTAGCGCGCAGCCGGCCACTGCTGCCGCATCAAGCGCGGCTGCACCGGCAGGACCGACTGTCGACGAGAGCCAGCCGGTAACCACGCTTCAGATTCGCCTCGCTGATGGTTCTCGGTGAGAAGCGTCCGTGCACGCCTTTCTTTGCCGTGCCCATCTCACGCCATGTCTTTATAGCCAAGTAGCGCGCTTCAACCACGACCACACGGTTGGACAACTTCGCCAGTTTGTGATTGCGTACGTACAACGCGTGCTGAGATTGCTGATTATGTGCTGATTTATCTGCTGTAGTGCTAGCTCAACTGCGTCGCGGCCATTCGTGCTGCAGACTACGTTTCCACCGCGCGAACTCAAGGACGACGCGCAGACCCTCAAGGAGGCCGGTCTGCTCAACTCGGTCATCATGCAGCGGTTTGTGTAGTATGCATTTTCGCCATACTCGACAAGCTCGCCTCACGAGCGCGCAAGACTAGTATTAAAGCATGCCTCTACCTGTGAAAGCAGCAACCGTCCTTGCGTTTGGCTAGCGAGAACTCATCCGTCCATGTCTAGCATCCATGTCTACGTACGCGCGGTAGTCACATTCGTGTTGTGGTAGCCTGGTGCTTCGCCGCTCTCCCTCCGCCACAGGCACACACTGCCTTTCCGCTAACCGTACATTTATACCTCAACACGATGGTTCAACTAGAAGGAATGGTCACGCTAGACCAGGTGCGCCGTCTGCAATCAAGCACAGAGCTTGCCATCACACTTGCTCGTGTGGAGGCGCAGGAGCGCGAGTTGGAAGCACGACTGTATCAGCTCAGTCGGAAGCGCAATGAACTGGACGCCGTTACGCACCGGCTCAGTGAGCTGACGTAGGCACTACTCGAATGCAGTCAGACGCCTGTGCGCTGAGGTGCTGACGTCTGCTGTTAGGCCGTACGCTGAGGAGCTGGCTCACGATGCCAAAGGAATGACTGCGTTGCTGGACACGGCTACGGAAAAAGCGCGTATGCACACGGCACCAGTGCGGCGACTGGATGCGGAAGAAGTAGGTGATGCAGCGATGTGGCCAGCACCATTGTTTTCGCTGACCTTTAACAAGGCCAAAATACGCAGTGCCATGCAAAAAATCGACGATGCCAAAGAGATGCGAGTAGGTAGCGCATGCGGCGTCAACGGAACATAGTTGAGGCGCGACCAGACACTTACTGTATTGCCAGGATTGTATCGTTGGCGTGCTGGAAAGTCTGTCGCTCAAGGACTACGACAGGGCCGCAGTGCATCTCTTTCGTTCTACAAAGATGGCAGACTCTGTGCTTGAGAGCAGCGCGGCATCACTGGCCATGGTAGGATGCGGTGACTGCAGAGCGATGCGACCGCCGCTAACAACGCCAGACTGTGCAGCCGAGTGGACACGAAGGCCAGTCTGTGCGAGACATTTTGGAGCGCGCACGTGCCGATCTGAGCGCTATAGCGCAACGAGAGTTTGCAGAGGCAGTGCGCACGCAGGATCAGACCGGCATCCGGCGTTTCTTCAAGCTGCTGCCGATGATTGGCGAAAGTTCGCTCGGCCTGGTGCTCTATTCGGACTTTCTTTGCTCGCTCGTGTCGGATCGTTGTCGCGCACAATTGGCGCAAGTCGGTGGGTAGCAAGCGAGCGCATAGCGAGACTACCGCTTTTTAATCGTCTGACGATATGTCGCCCCATGCCAACGCCCATGTGAATAGGCAATAAGCATTTTGGTGTGCGGCTTACCGAGCTCTACGAGATGGTGGCCATGGCGATCGATCATCACCATCCTCTTGTGGAAACCAACTACGGGCCGGGTCACATGCTCTATGTGATTTACCGCCTACAGCGCGAGGTGGACACACAGGCCGGTATTATCATGGGCCAGTTCAGCGAAGAGCATCGTGTCGATCGTATGGCAAGTAGATGGTGCTTGGAGAGGCGTACGTGATGCGTCTCGTTTACCTAAGCTTGACACGACGTGCACTACACAACACAGCTATCCCTCATTGACCAGAGCGGCCGGAGTTCTACATCGTCAAGCGGCCGACATGGCGGCGAAAGCAGCCAGACAACAGCTGGTGATTCAGCCGTGGATTTGCGTCAGCTGGACACCCTGCTAAAGGAGCTGGCGGTAATCAGTCAAAAGACAGCACTTTATCGTCGTTTTCTCCAACGCCGTGCCAAGGTGCGTGCTTTGTAACGAATGCCAGCTAATGACTGCCGGCGCTAACTATGGCTTGCAGGCAGAAATAGACGCCGTGGATGCAAATGGTATTGCCAATGATGCTGACATTCGCGAAGCGGCACTTGCTCTTGACGAGGCAGGTCTGCTGCGTGAGGGACGCATTGCAAGCGCCATGGAGAGTTTGCTACGCGGTTATGCGCAAATGGAGCGTTATTTTGCGCGAAAGTCGATTTCCAAGGTGCTGCACATGGACGAAGTGGACGACAACGACAAGACATCTACCAGCTTGGAAGATGTCTTTTTCATCCTGAAAAACTGCACTCAGCGTGCACTGTCCATCGGCAGTGATACAGTAGGCTCGGCTATGGTCAAACTGTTGGCTCGCATCCTGGAGGTGGATTACCTGCGCATTTTGCACCAGCGACTGTCTACTAGCACCAGCTCGCTGGATGCGAAGGATGTGCGACGTGGTCACATGGTAAGCAGATGGCTAGATGTTGCCGTGTACGGCGTAATGTGCGGTTCATGAGCTTACAACGCACGCGATAGGTATGCTTGAACAATATGGACGTTGCATGGTGCGTACCTTGCGAGACCGGCATATGGCACTGCTGGGCTGATGTTGGGGCGACTGTGTCTGCAGCGACTATATGCCGAAGCTGGTAGAAGAGTTGAAGCAGCGACTTGGCAGTCAGACGAACAATTTTTCGGAGACCGAGGTCAGCGCGTTGAGTGCCAGCTTTAGGTCGTTTACAGAACTGGAAGCAAAAACACGCGACATACTCAAGGTTGGCGGAAACTAAAAAGACAGACGAGTGTAAAGTCTGACCGTGCTGTGCCGCATATCTCGTAGGAAAACCTTGAAGACCACTTTGACGAGCACATTCGCGCAAAGCTGCGTGCCATTGCACAAAAGGCATTCCGTCCGGCGCGCTACCTGCTCACAGAGGCGGGATATGAAGAGCAGGAAATGGGCGACAGCGTGGGGTCGCGATTCATCGTGGAGGCCGAAGGTCTGCTTGCACCGTTTGAGGTGAGTGGCTACGCCGCGCAAATATCTACTGCGCAGCTCACGGCCGATGCACGGCAGACAACCCTTACCGAGTCAAACTGGCGGCGTATCCATGAGCTCGCCGCCTGCGCTATTCTCAGCGAGTGGGAAACAGTGCTTATGGCCGCTCGTGTCAATCAGGTATGTACGCGTCAATCTATCAACACCAGGCGCACTGCATTATTTATGGTGCTAACAGCCTGTGCAACTAATTGCGCGGTACACTTTAGCTTGGGGCACTGCGCGTTGACAAGGATGTCCGCCTGCTTAGTTCGTTCTTGTCGGCCAAAACGGCGGTAATCACAGGAGTTGTGCGCGAGCGGCTGACCCGCCTTGGCGAAATCTCAATGCTGCTGAACATGGACGAGGTGGGCGGTGCATTGTTTCCTGGCCTGTACTTTAGCGCTGACATTACCGCCTATAGCTTGCAGATCTCGATGAGATTTGGCAGCAAATGGATGGCGGCCATCGCCGTTGTCTGGACGCTGGCGAAGTGCGGCGTATTTTGCTGCTACGGTAAGGCAGCTACTGCCGCTTTCATTGTGCGCCCACTAATCAGTCTGTGCTTTAGCGTGGAGTTTCCGGCGGAAAAAATTGCTCGTATTTCGCTGTAGTTGCCTTGCTCTTCTGATCAGCCGTCTGCTTTCTCGCAGCTTTTGCGGTGCTATTTTGATCTCACGTTTGATTCTATCAGAGCTACCGGCCTTATCTTGTCGAAAATTTACAGCAATAAGCTAGGTTGGGCCGAGGACCAATACATGCTGCTCAATAGTGGAAGGTGCTGCTAGGCAAATATCATTCCCAAGTCTGCGTAGCTGCTCCACAATTCTAAGCACTGCAAATGATATGCGCAAGTAGATGGATACGGAATTCATGTTGTGCAGAGGGTGGTGTGTTTATTCTATCGACGTGTAATGACGCGAACCTTCAAGGTTCGCGCTCGGCAGTATCTATACTGATATAGCTACAAAGTGCTACATAGTGCTGTAAAAGTACCCAAAGACGCCGATTTTGTGGTTACTCGGCATCGAGTCCAACGGGCCAAGCCAGTCGTATGCCGTTTCGAGTGTGAATGGCATACGTACCAGGCGGCGACCCCTCAAGCGGGCGCAGAACTCGTACATGAACGCTGCTCTTGCCAGGTAGAATAACATCGACGTACATGGGCTGGTTCATACCGATGAGAGCAGAGGGAGGGATTTCCACGTCATGGGCTGCGTTGACCTCAAACTGCTGTAAGCGCGGTGTGGTAACGTGGCTTACTAGAGGCGGGGTGGGATCGATCTCAACAGGCCAAGCCAGTTGTACGCCGTTCCGAGTGTGAACGGCACGATAACCTGCTGGCGGCTCCTCAAACATGCCTAGAACCCTTACGCGGACGCTATTTTGGCCAGGCAAAATAACATCAATGTACATGGGCTTATCCTTTGCCACAGTGACGGACACAAGCTTGTCAAGTAGCACGTCGTGGGCTGCGTTGACCTTGAACTGCGGTACGTCCGGCGTGGCAGTGCTGCCTGCTGGAGGCGGGGCGGCATCAGCGAGCGAGCCAGCCAGGACAAGGCCCATAAGGGCAGCAATAGTGATGCTGGACAGATTGGCGAAACGCATGGTGTTGGTCGTAAAAGCGTGTAGTGGTACGAGCGGGAAAACGTAACGACTAGCGATGCAGCAAGGATGAGTGACGTGGAGTGATGTGCAAGAAGAACGGCAACCTGGTAAAGCGACACAATTTATACTGCCAGCGAGCACTTGCGCGCAAATATGCAAACATCGCAGAAACGTCAACACGTATGATCGATTTCGGAAATGTCGGTCTTTTTGTTACAGCAGTGCATGGATGTGTGTTCAATGTGGATGGGAGAAACAGGAGTCGGCGCAAAAGGCAGTACACGCGCCGGTCGTTTCATCGCCAGCGGCCATGCCATGCTTTTTTGCTACCAAATTATCAGCCCGATGCAAGTGCAGCCGGTCTGTCAACAGTTGCTTAGTATCTCTGCATGCTTGACCCAGACAGCAATCGTGCGGCCCTCTTGCTTGCTTGCTTGATCGGTGGCACCAACAAGACTCGCAGTGGTGTTGCTCGCCTTCTGTCAGTAGAATGCTTTATTGACGTGTACGCTCACTAATTCGTTTGTTTCCGCTCATCACATCTTTGTAGCGCCTGACCTTTAGCTACCGTTTGGCAGTGCTGCCACACGCGCATCTCCAGAACAGAAAGTGTGGGTATAAATGGTCACTACTCATCTCTGCGTTCGCCATAATGATTTGCCATCACATGGGCACGACGTTCTATCACACACGTGCTTGAAGCGAGGCCGTATTTGCGCACTCACCGCGCACAGGTATTCGTCGTACTGCACAGAACAGCAAGGTTCATCCATGCACTGCTATAAAAGTGTGCAAAACCACGCTCTTGCGGCAGTGGAGTACCCCATCTTATCCCATCAGTCTCTTGCGCTTGAAGCACACTCTTCCACCGCCCAAGCCACCCATCATACAGTGACCATACACACTTGCCCAAGCCACAGCTGACTGTTGAAGTAGTTGGTCAACAGGACGTATAGCACGCAAGTAACGCCATCATGAAATACACAGCTATCTACTGTCTTGCTGCGCTGCTGGCAGTCGTCGGTGTCGCCAGTCCGGACGCCCAGTCGGTCAGCGCTTTGCCGGCCGACAATGGCGATTTGGCGCTGCTTGCGCTGCTTCATAGAAATAATTCCATCAACCGATCTAAAAAGGAGCAGAAGCCCGCTGGTCCGCCTGAGCTGCAGCCCTCTTCACATAGCGCCAGTCCTTTCGCCAACAACATCGCTTCCAAAAAGGCCAATCACCGGCAGCAACATTCGACAGCAGACAAGCAAGCATCCTAAGAGTCAGCGATGCGCAATAATGGTCAACTGCTAGTCAGTGGTGACGGCACTTTCCATTCAAGCACTAGTATCGAGTGCCATCTCGGCTGTATTGTCACGCGCATAGGCAGTCTGCAGTGTTGAAGGCCAGATCAGCGCTTCAATTGTATTGCGCAAAACCAAGCCGCTGATTTGCATCGTTGCGCGCAATTAAAACGACTTGCATCACCAATCAAATGCTCAAACGCGCTGCAGGCTCGGTATTGACGAGACTAGTAGCAGAACGCCCATCTGTTTACGGTGTCACAGGCCGCGAACCCGTCGTTTTCCCACCGCCTCTCGTTACCCATGCCCATCGACGCTGCTACACCGTTGTCTACCTCGGCGGAGACCCACGCCTGGTTGCGCTCACTGCGTTGGGTGCGTCCAGGAGCTGCTGCCTAGCTCGTGTGCAAACGCTGACCTTAATTACGCTTACTGCCGCATCTTTAACGGCAGCCAGTACTCGCCTGCATTCCACTGCTGATTGCATTCTTAGTGCTCGTCTGGAAGAGCCTGCGCGCGCGCGCCAGCACCGGACGCTACCGGCTGGCAGATCTTGCGCCGCGTCTCTCATCGGCTGTTGGAGGCCGCACGCGACGCGACTTGGACGAAGAAGAGCAGTATGAGCGCCTGCTAGAGGGTGGCGATGGCGACAGCACGCATAGTATGGTCTCTGCCGACGCACAGGAGCTTGTATTGGCGGCCGAAAGGGCGGGCAGTTGCGGACGCACATCGGAAGATCATGGCGGCACAGCATTTCCGTGGTCACGGTTTGACACTGGCTCGGATGATGACAATGGAGGCACCGCTAGCCACCGCTTTACCGGGACTACTAGCGGTGCTTGGGCAAGACTTGACTCTGATGCGGAGCATTCCGCAAGCGAAGAAGAGCCGATGAACGGCGATGGCAGGGACGACTACGGGTATATGAGCGATGATGATAACCGCAGCGCTGTTTATGCAAAGCCCGACGAACGCATGAGTACCAGCAGCCATTTCGAGCTGGAAGAAGACTCTAAAAACGACAGTGGCACAGCCGCTTAATCGTCTCCTAGCGCTGCATGTGGTTAGCTGACACAGCTATGCAACATGAAAGGCCCCAATAGCAAGCAGAGCTGTGTACATACGTGCTCGTATATATACTAAAAGCACAGTCAAAACGAACGAACAGATATGTAGGGCAGCAATAATGGTGAACTGCGTAGCGAATCCACTACCTAATGGCCAAAATGTAGCCTCTACATGCGTCCATACGCCGTGCCCAGCTATGTTGAATCGAACGCCTGCACATGATCGGGCACTAAGTGGGCTACAGCGGGAATTGCACAGAGTAGCGATCTTTTGACTGCAAAGACTATGCTTGGCAGCTGTCGCATTTGACAAAAGGATGGGACGGTGCTGCAGCAGCGCCAGTGCACTCCTCTTACTAAAACGAGCTCATGTATATGTTATGCAATAACGAGAACCAAAGGTGGATGCTAAAAGTCAAGTAACGTGCGGTCACCCCTGGGCAGTATGATATGCGATGTCATTGCCGCCAAGCACTGCACCAACATTGAAGTGAGCAGTTACGGTGTCTTTGCAAAGAAACAGCGCTGGCTAGCACGAGCAGTCAGCCCATTTCTTCCAGGAACACAGTGGATATATTTTATCGTTTATTCGGCTACCATGAAAGTGGCCGCTGAATAGACGAAATGCATCATCTCATTTTCTAGAAAATACCTTTGATCAGGTTTACAGTGGCCATATCTCTCTCATACTTTGCTTCAGCTATATCGTTCGCGATTTCTACCGTCTTCTTCCATCCATTTTTGAGCTTGTTCTTGATGCAATCCAATGAAATGCAAAACCTTTCTCCAGTCTAGCATGAGTCTCGGGTACTGGCGTGCTGCGATCCGATGCCGCGTCGATGTTCTCCAGCGTAGCGTAAATTTCGGAGATTGTTGCGTCCAATTCGGCTATGACCTTTTGCTCATCGTCACTGATTGGTGCTGCATAAGTTGTGCTGATAGACAGCACGGCGATAGCGGCGACGGCAAAAAACTGGGTGAGACGCATGGTGGTAATGGGACGATGAGTGAGCGCTGTGCAGATAGTCTTGTGAAAGAACCAGCTTTCTTCAAGACTGCTTGTTTGTAATCGGATGAATTGGCGACCTGGATGTGGTGATGAGCGAGTGTGCAGTGGATGGCTTGGCTGTAGCTTGCGTTCGACAGCGCGCCATTTTATAGCTTGCCGAGCATGCGCCCACGGAAGCGGCAAAGTACCAACGGCTTGAGCGATGCAAGCACCCACGTGCTGCAATACCCAAATAGTGTCTCGTGCTTACTCCAATTCCCACTTTGTGTATGCGATGCGTACATTTATTTTCAGTTCTGACGCGTTTCACTCTTTCTACTCTTAATGGATTTGGACCTGCAGACACATTGCAAAGATCTGGAGTTTACGCTACCGGGAACGCGGACCACAGAACCATGCAACACAGCTCAGAGCGACATCAGCACTATATGGCGCTTTCCAGCAAACTGCCAGCACATGCGCGGGTGTGCTCACCAGTATCGATAAACTGACAGAAATTCGTATAATGACGCTACTTTGCAGTACTGCTACTTGCATCATTTAGCTGCCACTGCTTTTGAAAAAGTCGAGACGCCAAGTGCCCCGGTCTTTTCAAATGCCCAAATAGGCGCCGGTCTACGAGTCCAGCGTCGACCAAAATCGAAATGTTGTTGCGCTGTTACAAGTGCCAATCGATATCTGGTTCAGTTCGGTTACTATACAGCAGCTCAAACATATACTCGATGGGTATGGGTGCGCATTTTGGAAGCATGGCTGTAGGACCGCGTACAGTTTTAGCAAGCATACGCTGCAGATACGTAGAGCAATGGGTCACTCGAGATTGCCACTACGACTCAGAGTGCTCGCCAGCGCACCCGTCCAGTAATAGGGTTGCTTGTTTGGTTGCATTTCTTCCGGATGCGCCTTTGTGCTCTGTCTGCCACTTGCCGCCGCTGCTGTGCTTCACTCGCGCTAACATTCTAGCGGCAGCTCACCTCGCACCAATTTAGCGTGCTCCAGCCAATGCAAGTAATTGCATAGCGGTTTTTGGCGGTTTTTGGCAGTATAACACGAGCGGTGAAAACATGGGAGTAATTAGCCGGTAGCAGATGCGGCAATTCTAAACACCCCGGTCGCATTCGGCTTACCCACACATCAGTGCATTACCAAATGTTCTGCACGTCATACAATCAACAGTCAAGCACTTGAAAAGCCGCCATGTGCTGTAAAAAGTATTTTGTGCAAGTTTTACTGGACATGCTGCTCATCAATGCACCACCACTGGAGAGAAAACGCGCACATGACAGCATTGCGTGGCTAATAGTATGTCAAAGACTGTGACCACCCATGCCACACTCTCCTGGTGGCTATCATGTTGCAGCATGAGTGGCTGACCAGGCGACGTACAAGAGTCAGTATACCGTTATCATCTGCCCAGTCAGTGGGCGTCTTGCTCATCGCACCCACGACTTTTGGTGTATCTGAGCAGGAGAGGCTAAGCGGCAATAGATTCGCCACCAGATTGCAGGCATAGTTGTGTCTCGCTAGTGAAAAGCTGGCTTCGGCAGTAATGTCGGCCGCAAACCCGCCACACACACCAGCATAGCGCACTCAAATGTGCCACCGACGCTCTATACAGTCTACAACACCAAAGTTACAGGTAAAGTGTCCAAGTGCACGGCAGACATGCGTGCGTACTTTTATTCGAGCGACCACATGTCTCTGCTAAGACGGCTGTCTTTGTTATAGCGCTTCTGCTCCTCTGGCAATAGTATGCACACACCGTTGACCTTTTGGCCCAAGTATACACCATTCTTGGTTTTCTTTGAGCATGCACCGATGCTTCGGATACCATTAGGATACTTGTATATCATGCAAACACCCTTTTGGCAGTTATCGACGGAAAGAGCGGCCTCGTTGCTGGCCAGTGGCATGCTGTTGCCGCTTTTGCTTGATGACTCTTCAACAGCATCGCGGGTTGGTTCAACGACATCATTGGTCGGCTCAACAATATTGCGGATCGGCGTTGCGTTACTCGCTTGACAGAGAGCTAGCACGACGGCGACGGCAGCAATAGAAAGCAGAGAGGAACGCATTTTGGCAGTGGAACGATAAGTGAGTACCGCGCGATAAGCTTGCGAAAGGACCAGCTTTCTCAAAGGTGACAACCTGGGTGAGCGGCTCAGAGTTGGAATGTATAGCCAGAGTCTACCGTCTGCTATTGGTACCGGATATTGGAGGCGAATGGATGTGCGGTGCTGACGCGTAGACGTATGAGTGATGGGCCATCGTTGATGCGCAGTAATCAATGCACCTTTTGTAGCTCGAACAATTAGGGGGCTGTCGGTAACACTTGATAGCTAGCAGCCGCCTCATTCCAATGAAGTATACTTGATACACAATTAGCGCACATGGGGCTGTTACATGCCCCCAAGTGCCGCCAATTGCTGTTTCCACGCTGGTTTCACCGCGCTTCAGTTGAACCGCCCTGCCACTTGCTCTAGTGCTTACTACCCCCATTTTGGGCAAAAGAAGCAAAATATACCGGGTGCGCACGCAAAAACTAGCGTGCAGTCAAAATGTGTTACCCCGATGTTACAATGTCGCCAAATCTCAAACCGTCGTTGGCTCAGCCGGGTTGCTATATACGTAAACCAGGAGACACACCCATTGGCTGTGTAACGGCAAGATGCGTATGCACCGCGGTCTACAAGGAGTAAACGCGATACAAAGTAGGCATGCTGGTCATGTGCAGCAGATTACTCGCGATCACAAGAGCACTTGTCGATGTAGCACCAGTCTTGTATTTCCAAAGCTGTACGCGCTTTTGCTCAAGTGTAATATCGAGACAGCTTACAGCTTGCAGGCGGTGGCAACCTGTTCAAATGCCTCTGCGGCGCCCTTTAAAACGTGGGTTTATTATGAGCGGGCATAAAAGTACGTTATGCGTGCAGCTAGCCATTAACAACCGCCATGCGGTGTAGCGCAGCCATTCAAATCTCACGGATGCTTATACCGCGTAGACGTATCCTCAATACGCTGGATCTGGGGAAATTGCGTGTATGTGTCTTCAACACGACTGCTTTGAGGCGGCTCAACCTGCCAGCTAGGCGTTCCGATAATGGGCAGCTTCGACTTTAGGTGGTCCCAATGGGCCTTCATGTTTTGCTTCTTGGTTACGCGGATAATATCAGGGTCCAACCTTGTTTTCCAATAGATGCGACTAACGTCACTGCGGTATTGAGGCAGAGGCTCCATAAGCCATCCGATTTGCTTGATTAGTGCTTCACTTTTTGTTTTGATCGGCGGATACGTGTTATTGCCGGTTTCCGCCACTTGTTCCATTGTTTTCTCCAGCTCCTTTGTAGGCACCGGAAGCATAGCTTTGTGCTTTTTGGAGTGCACAAAGCCGTAGGGCGGATGGCCGTTCACCAGAGCATATAGTGTTGCACCAACCATCCATGAATCGCGCAAACGTTGATTGACCTCTGGCTCGGTGTAGTCCTCTGGCGGGACATAGCCCTTTGGCTTGACGACCGATGGCTGTGTCGAATTTGACCAGGCTTGCGATCCTTCAAAGCCCGTGAGAATCAATCTAACAGTGTCAGTTTCCTCGTTTACCTGACAATAGATGGCTACGGTTGGCAAACGCGTCATGTAAGGCTACACAGAGACGTGTGCGTGCAAGCATTGCACCTACTGTCTGGGGTGATATTGCCATGGATGAATCTGCACTTGTGCACAAAGTGGATGGCTGCGTACCGGCAATGTCAGTATTGACCTGCGCCCGCAATCAACAGAGTCGTCGGATGGCACTCACCGTAGGAAATATAAGGCGCAATTCTAAATACAGCTACATCTCTCAGATACTCTGGCATCATGGACACATACTCGCGCAGGCTGTATGTATTGATCATCTCCAAAACCAAACAGTGATAGTTGTCATTTGTCCGGAACATGTCCAGTATTTTTGGCACTCGCAGCTCGACGATATCTTGCAAAACGTCATTGAATACCTAGTCAAAGAGTTAGCGCAGCTGCAGGCGTGCTCCGCATGCTAGCTTCAAGCTTACGGTGAGCGCTGCAACCTCGTTGTTATACTGATCCAAATGTGGGGTGCACTTGAGCAAGCCATTCACACCGCTATAGTCCACAACCGCAGTGCGCATTCCTTTCTCTCCCTCGGGGTGCCATTTTACAATATAGAGATCAGGCTGATTGGGCCAATTAGATTCACTGACTATCGACGCGGTAGACTGCGCTGGATTTGCGCGCAGCGAATCGTAGTCTGGCGGCAGGTCGGGTTGAGCTGGAGCCTGGAGTGATGCACTGCTGCTAGACGACGCGCCAGATTGCGCTGGACCTGCACAGGACAGGTCGCTGCTTAGCAGCGCGACGGCAGCTATAGCGAAAATTGTGCGGGCAGCTAGTGTGCGCATAGCGAATGGCTAACGGTGCTAGGCGCGGCACCACTTGTATCGAAGGCTGGGCGGAGATAGACGTGAAAAAACTCTAGGCTCTGTGGCGATGCAAAGTGCGATGGCGTGGCTCGGGGTAAGAGGCTAGATAAGCAGACGCGCCTTAAAAGCGTGCCAGCTTGCCGATATTTGGCTGCAGGTTTTTTGGCACAATGGCCGGACTCTAGTTTTGCAAGGCATAAGAGTAGCAAGTGCCACACTTGTCTGTAGGAGACCACGAGGCGCAGACAACATACGAGGTAGTGTTACAGCTCTATTTGGTTTTTACCGCTTGTGCGGCCCACAGCCCACGAGGTTTACACAGCGTATACACTATGTGATAATCGCGATAGCGTGCTTAGATTACCGATAATGGAAAGGAATAAGCTGATAGCAGCGGCCAGGGCAGCCCGGGGCACCACGCGTAGGTGCTAATGAAAATCTCGCTGCAGGGCGGTGGATCGCACGATCGAAACACAAATTACGCAGCGCGACCAACACCAGATGCAAGCACTACCAGTTCAAACAAGAGATCGCAATCCTGCGCCAAGATACAAACGTAGTAAGCCAATCCTTGTCAACGCTTACATGGCCTGTGGCAACGAAAAGGCGATGCAATTTGACCGGCTACAAGCCACGGCTATTTACTCTTGTGTGCCGTGGAAGTGGAGCGCATAGAGACATGTTGGTCCATCCCTATGTCGATTTGCACTGTGCACGCCAAATCGGTTCATGCCACCATGGGCATGTGCGTGTACATCAAGCAGACAGATTATACACTGCTAGGCTGCACCAAAGCTGATAACTTCTATGCTCCTTTCATCATCAAGCATGCGGACCAGGCATGTGACAAGTGCACCGTACTCTCCTGTTTTTGGCGATAGTACAGGAAAGTCCGGCAGTTCATCTCCAGTGGCAGTATCAACCAGCGTCATTGTCTGCTTTTCCTGAACCGTTTCCTTTACCAAGTAGATGTCTCCTAACATCGACCAGCACTCGTTTGCAACTGGCCGTTGATGCCTACGGTGCACGGTACCGTCCCTGTTGTAAGACACAAGGTGCCCATCCAGGTAGCCGACAAAACCGCGGCGTGTCTGTGCAACGGCACTAGTGTCCACCGATAGGAATTTGTATTGGGCGGTAAATGGCGCATCCGATCGATGGGTTGTGGGCAGCGAATGATGCAGCAATATGCTTTGTCCTGTAGTGGTGAAGGCACTTAGCGACATGTAATGGACGTGATCAGCGTCGTTGCTGCCGTTTTCATCGGGCAAGGAAAAGTTGGGAAGTGGGCAAAAGATGGGCGCCGGCGTAGCGATGTTTGCAGTATGCACCAGTTGCGCAGGCTGACCTACAGCAAAGCGATAGAGGTACCAGTTGAGTATGCTAAAACCGTCATCCTGCATCATTACACCATACACCATGGTTGTATGTTCGTCTGTGCGCACAAAGTAGCACTCCTCTAGAGCACGCGGGACAACAGCGCTAGGGCACGTTACGCCGCGCTCCAAATTGAGCACTATTATTTCCGAGGGCGCATCGTTGTCGAGCGACTGTATCGACTGTAGAGTCAATGCCCAGCGATCGCAAACCTGAATCAGCACCATTGGATGGTTCAACTGAATGCTGCGCCTCAAGGAAGGCTTGCTAGTCTCCCATACTTGCAGCATCGACGCGTCGGCAGAGTGCTGCGCCACAGAAAACCGACAATGCATTAGATGCCTATGCCAATTCAGGCTGACGTGTCCTGGCTGATCACTCGATTCAGTCAGCTGTACAGGCACCTGCATACCATTAGCATCTGACGAGGCTGGCGAATTGATGTGCTCGCAATCTCGCCGATCGCTCGATCCGATCAGCCGTATAGGCACATGTATGCCAGTAGTGTCTGATGAATCGGGCAAAATGATACGCTCACCATTTCGTTGATCTTTGCGTACGAGGTCGCCATCAATGGCGTATATTTTCTCAGCGGACCGTTCTCCAGGCTTTGTCCGATCAACGACACAAATACCAGCGGACGTGGCAACGTCAATATCCCATTTGGCCGCATTGACGATATCCTCCGACAGACAAAGGGTGCGGCGCACGCATCTTCCCTGGCGCAGGTTGCGCTCGGTAAGCACTCGTCGCCG
>KZ992589.1:0-27834 GCA_003614735.1 Thamnocephalis sphaerospora | reverse complement strand
CATCGTATGGGTCTAGAAGAAGCAGAGGATAGACCGTGTAAGTCACCGCAAAGGTCTGCGCTCATTACAGGGCTGGTAATGCCTACCGTCTCGACGCAGCTTGGTAGTCCAAATGGCGTTTGGTCGACCCGGCAAATCCGTCACTGCCAGCTCAGCCACTTCAAGACCATGGCGCATAATACGCAGTGATGAGCGCGAGCCACGTCCACAAAGCGCATACAGCTGGGGTGTCTCCTCTTCAGTCAAGTTGAGCACCTGCAAGCAACGTGAGTATATGCAGCTACACGCTCCCCTGCCACCAGTTACACATATATACCTTGGCGTCGATGAGCGGGCAGGCACTCTCCATTTCGTCCACCAACTCTAGATTAATCAGCTCACGCGGCTTAAAGTACGCCAGTGTCTCTTCTCCGGGCGGGTAGTCACCACTGGCGAATTCCAGCTCGTCATCATCATCGCCAAGTCGCTGGAATTGGTAGAATTGGCTGATGTAGCATACGCTGGTTAACAACATACTAACGTACAACATATACGGTATTGCTACTTACTGGTTGCCCATTTCTGCAGCAAGGAACAGAAAACCAGACTTTAGGATGCAAAGGGAGCTGGCCACTGGCAGCGTGTCAAAGTATTTGATCCGAATCTCCTGCACCACACGATTGCCAGTCCTGCCCTCGGTGTGCGCCACGCTAATTTTGTACACATCGCCAGTCTCGCTCTGCGCAAGCACAAAGAATGTCCGCTACATTGCGCACATGCACCGCCCACACAAAATCAGTGCGGTGGTCAAACCGCTGAAGCAACTTTGCCGCCTACCTTCATCTTGTGGACTGCAGCTGCTACAATGATAAGGCCGCGGTTGGGATCCTCTAGCGGATTCTCGCGCCGCGGGATAGGCACGCGATGCTCTGGCTCGCCCGGATGCCTGTACGCAATCCAGTTTTCAGAGCACACCAGAACGCCAGACGGTCCATCGTTGCCTCCAGGTACTACCGGCCCCGTGGTTGGGATGAGCATACGACTGCGCCGTGCGTGTAAGCCATCGTCACTTACGCGGAATCAACATGTTGGCTGTCATGTCCACAGCATCGCTCCACCGGCGCACCACGTGGTTGAGGCCGAGATCGAGCTCATAGTAGGTAAGCAGCTGCGCCAAGAACACCATGCATGCATTAGTATCGCCATGATGCCAACTGTCTTTTGCACGCTGGTACCATTTCCACATCCTGAAGTGCTTCTCCCGTTGGATCTTCGTCGGCCTCTTGGTAGTCCACCTCCAGGCTAGCAAAGATCGGATTCTCGTAGCCGACATCCACGCCAACACAGTCGTGCACAAACGTATGCGACTTGTGTGCCTCCAATGGCGATGAGATCGTCAGTCGTGCTGCCGAATCGCGATTCATCACGTAGACCAGCTTTTGCTTTTCCACCGCACCTAGCGCGCACAGACATGTCACGCAAACAGCAATTATTACACGTAAGCCGCTTGGCTAACCGATACCGCTACCTTTCTACACCTACCAATCATGATGGAGCGTCCTTTCGGGTCGGTGGCAACGTATTGGCCAGGGACAACGCGGCGACAGCCCGACTTGCCAAATGTCTCCATATGCACGCGCTCAAAGCGGTTCTGCTCCGCGTTGTACTCGAGAATCGTAATACGCCCAGAGTCCGAGCCCACCACCAGGTAGTCTAGCGTCGACTGCGTGTTAGTCGATGGCCGCGCGTCGCACTACGCGTTTACGCGACCTACCCTTACTGCCGCCGGTAAGGCGGAATGGTGCCAGCGAGCGCACCACGCCAAAGACATCATGCGCTAGTGCCACGCGCACCTTGCCGGTGTCGGCGTCTGGTCGCAGTAGCTCCAGCCGCGAGCCGCGGGCCGCGACGATCTGCTGCTCACGCGTACCGGCAAAGTTGCCCACCACGGCACGCGTGATGATCGTCGACGGCTGTAGCGTAAGGTTGTAGAGATGCATTGTCACTGGGCTTGGCTGCGTCGGCTGCGCTGGTCCCAGAAGCGACGAAAGACGGGACGGGCGAAGATCGTGGACGAGTCGAGACGGCCAAAACACAGGTAAAAAGACGAGTGGGCACACCAGTGTTTATAGTCGTACCACACAATTTACTTTTGATAACGCCATACAATTGACATTTACGAGATGTTGAGCACCATATCGTAGAGCTTTTCTCGCATCTCCGCTGCGTCTGGGTCGGTTGGTACAATGGTTGGCAGTGCCGCCGTCTTCAAAGCCATGGATGCAATGCCCGTGTCTTCAAGTGCACCGTCATCATCGCCAGCGGGTAAATCAGCTAGTGCCATCAGCTTGGCCATATCATCGTCTGCGGTTGGTGCTTGCGCGTGTACATCTTCAATCATCTTTGTAAGTTGCTGGCATTGTCTACGGTGGCGCAGTAGAAATAATGGATGTATGTGAGCAACTCGGTAGAATTAAGCAGACATCAAATACACACTCTAGCAAATCACGCGTTGCCTGTTGTTTCCGCTCAATCTGGTCGCGCAGCATCATTTTCAGCGTTTCGCGTGCCTGTCGGAAAGAGGGATGCATAAGCAGATGAGTATCACAGGTGCAGGCTAATGGGCTGCCGTCGATTCTTTGCCCCAACGCACCTGTAGTGGTCGATACTCGTTGATGAGCGCATACATGTTGTTAAGGATCAGTCTAAAGTGATCGATTTTGGCGGGATACTGCCATGTTACATGTCAGCACCATAGACAAACACACCAACTCGGCCAAGATGTACCTGCTCTGGAGCGTTGATCAGGGTATCCACAAGCTCCAAAAAGTTGAACACCAAAGAGCGATTGAGTCGCTTCAGTTCATCAGCACGACCGGCTGCCAGACGACATGCATGCAAGTCAGGCAGCTATTGACGAGTAACGTCACGCTGGTGCGGTCTTACCGCTGGCCTTTTCCGTATAGAGCTGCAGAATACCCGCATCTTTGAGCGACGGCGCTTCGTCTATAACCTATGCGAGCATATCGTTGACGTGTGCGTGAGCGCAAGCCGAGCATGCGCAGCTTCAATCTGACCAAGCCGGAATAGCAGCTATGCAACACCGCTTGCCTACGCACTGGCCATTGTTCGCCAAACATCAGGTAGGTGCCGGCGGTTGGTGGTGGTGGTGGCTGAAGTTGAGCGAATTCCGCCGGAATCGCGCTTTCTTCGTTCGCCTGAGCCAAAGTGTCGGCGCACCAGGCACGATACGCCGCAAGCCGCTCCGAGGTAAAGTCTTTGTAGAACGGTGGTGGCGGCGGAAAGGCCGCGCTGAGACGAGGTTGCTCGGCCATGGCGGGAGGGAATGAGGTGCGCGATGAGGCAGGTCAATTTGCGCAAAGGTCAACAACAAAAGTGAAGCGAAACAGCTTTTATTTGGTCCAGCCACTAATAAACAGTTAGCCAAACATTGGCAGCTGTTCCATGGATGTGTCCTCTGAATCGCTAGCTTCCAACGAGAGAATCAACTGGCCATAATCTTCCATCTGGATGACCGGCTCGTTGTTTTCTATAATAATATACGACCTGGATGGCATGTGTACTAGACTGTACGCCTTGTCACTGATAGACTCGGTTCCTTTCAACTCGTCGCTTCGACCGTCGATGTTGGTGTGTGCCTGATCGTAAATCGACCATATGCTAAGCCGTTTTTTCCGCGACTGTCGTCGATCATCAGTCAATGTCTTGTGCGGATCGTCCTGACAACAGCTGGCGGCACTGGCATCTTGACGCAGAGTTGAGCGTTTTCGCCAGCTTTTCCGACTGTGCTGCCAATAGCGTCGATGCCAGCTATTTCCACCGCCGCTTTTTTCGTAGGCTGCACTGGGGCTTGGTAATGCGGTAGTGTAAGCGGCAGTTTCTTTCCCGTATGCTTCGCCTGCTTTGTCTGTTTTGCTATACGCTTCGCTTGACTGCAGCGTTGCGTTACGGTAAGCACCATGGCGACTGGCCGTCTCATGCCAGCGTGCACTCCATGTTAGCTGAGCAGGCCAATAGTACCAACGAGGTAGATGATTTTGCTCGATATTGTTGGGACGGTCAGCGTGATGTTCATTTTGTGCGTAAGCCGCCAAGGCAGCAGCAGCATTTAGCTTAACAATACTCGCTGCTGGTGACGCCTCGATACTGGGTTGACAAACAATTTCGTCAAGCTTGCGCTGATGATGTGCTGATCGCCCGCTGTCACCGCGAAAGAGTCGACGAAGACGTGCACCAAGTCTTAGTGATCCTTGGGTTTTCGTATCAGGGAGTGCTTCATGTACGACTGCCGACACCAGGGGTGGCGCCGGTGGGCGTCGGTCATAGGAAGTACACGGCAGAGGAGATTTGTATTTGAGGCTGGACTGTCTTAGCATGGTTCGAGATGCTGCCGCCATCATCGGCAGACTACCGGCAGTATCAGTATCGGCACCACGAGATACATCGACTTCTGCATTGTCTTCGCATTTTAACATCCGTTTACTGGCAACTGGCCCGAGTGTACTGCCGGCCAGGTATGTGTGCTCGGGAAAGCTATGTCGATGCGACCTGCTTTCGCTGGTACGTGTGCGGCGCTCATCCATGGCTGATTCTGCATCTGCTGGTTCAGTGGTACTCAGCAGCTGTACTGGCATCGTCTGCGATACGCTGAGTATTGGCCCTCGTCCGCGAAATGTGCGCGATACACGGCGTCTCCATCTTCCCTGCGGTGGCAGCACCGTCGCCAGCCGTGAGGCATGCATGTTGTGGTAGGGTGTGGAAAGATTGTTGCGTCCATGCACCAACCAATATTGTGGCAAAAATGATGACCAGAAACGGCCGAGTGCGTAGAATGGAATGTCAAATGTAATTGTCAAGAATCTAGCGAGAAATGCCAGAGAGCGCAATAGCAGCGCGCAACGGCCATTGAAAAGGGGTGGCGCGTGAAAAGGGGCTGATACATCGCTAAGCAAGCTGCTGCAAGATCGCCAAGACACATGGATAGCGAATGCGCGGAGTACTGGTGTTGTTGATGATCGGAGACAGCCGATGCAGGCCGATGTTCTGGAATGCATTTATAAATCACCGGTTGCTGCATCGCATCACGCTTCAAAACCATTGCAGACTGTTGTGCATGTCAGCCGGCTGCCTGTATCATGTTCGCCCACCAGCGCCGTCTCAGCCACCACCTCGGGTGCAGCAGTAGCATCTACGGTGAGCAGCGCCTCGAGATCCCAGACACGAATATGTCCCGATGACGATGCCGTTACAAGCAAGGTACCCGTAGGCCGCCAGCCCGTAGTTGCAGACGATGCTGCTGTTGGCGGATAGTACACGGCCACATCCTTGATTCTAGCAGCGCAGTGCATATCGCATTAGTGGCAGGTGTGGCAGCGCATCGATGGCGACCTACCGCGTGTCGTGCGCTACTACGTCCACCAGCGGCTTATCCGTGTCTGCGTGATAGATGCGCAGGCGCTTATCGTTGCCGCCCACAACAAGGAGGTCGCGGCCCTCCCGGTCGGCCGCATAGCGCATGCATAGCAGCATTGTGCGCTCAGTGTACGTGCGCACTACTTGTGCATCCTAGTGTACCAGCACACCGTCAAAACGTTAGTATACAAGCAAGCGCCATGCGACAATGATTGCCATGAGCGTACCGCAACGTTGTAAATGTCAATTTTGCGACCGGTAAGCACCGCATACTGCGCACCACTTGGGCTCCAGCGAATAAGATCGGCAGCTACGGCGTGCAACCAAGGATTAGCACGGGGTGCAGATTGCATGAGCATGCAGTATTGCCCGCATAGAGTACCTTGCCTCAGTTTGGTGGCGCTCAGTTTTCCGCCCACCGTCAGATCCCAGCTACGCAGCGTACGATCTGCTCCTACCGTCAAGGCAATGCGGCCCGACGGGTGCACAGAGACGCAGTTGATTGCACCCCTGGTGTTTCGCTAGCGTAAGTTCTAGTACAAATTGATACCGCCCTGTTGCATAACGTACGTGTGGCCCTTGAGCTCGCGCAGGCACTCCCAGTCCTTGGTACGCCAGATGCACAGCTTGCCATCATCGGCAACGCTCACCATGTGTGTCTTTCCGTAAAACTCCATGCTGGTAATAGTGCCTATCGACGTATAACACCGTAAGCTGTACCATTCGCAGTGCCAGACCAGCACTACCGCCAACACTTGCCGCTGTGATGCATCAGCGTGCCCAGTTCTTTGCGCTTCTTGATATCGTAAAGTCTAGCGCGTGTCCAGGTGAGCATACCAAGAAAGCTGCCATGTACGTTACGCCCAACCTACTTGATCAGCTCATCCGCACTACCTGAAGCCAGCAAATGTCCACCAATCGCCACCGACTTGAGGCAAGCAATATGGGCAGGAAAGATGAAGACAGGCTTGAAGAGCAGCTGTACGGCAAGGTTTACAGCGTAGATACGCAGGTAAGCTATCGCTATGTTCCATCTTCGTCGCCTCCTTTTACAAGAATGCGCAGCTAGCGAACACGTACCTTCTGACCTGACTGTTTTGTCTCCTGCTGGCTAGTCTTTGCTTTTTTCTTGGGCTTCTCTGCTCCATCTAAAGCTGCCTGCTTATCCCAGAATGCATCGATACCGTACAGGAGCCGCTCGTAGGAGCCGGCTACAATGCGAAAGTAGCCCGCGTCGACTGGGCCAGCCTCAGCTGCCGACACTGTGGTCTCCGCCACCTTTAGCGCATCGTTGTCCAGCTTTTGCTTTTTGGTCCGCTTCGCCGGTCGCGGCTGCTTCTTCTCAGCGGCACGCTTCTGTTTGTCTGGGGCCATGTTGTGCTGGTGCGTCGTAGGATCGGCACGATTCACGCAGCAGTGGAAGGCAGGAAAAAAGAAAAAACAGGCGTTTCAAAGGACGGCGAACTGCCTCGTAAACAACTTTGTCCTTCTTGAGCACGACAATGCATGGACTAGCAACGACACAGAGGTCAGGCGTTCAGCGGCTGACGGGCCAACTGCTTACTTGCAGGTGGTATGGCGCCTCTCCACGCATGGCAGCGAGGACATTCAGCTGCTCTAGTCGACGGTTGACCGACGAGCAGGATACCAATGTTAGTACGTCTACGGTTGCATCGACCGTGTCTGGCACAGGCACATCGACCACTGTGACCAGCAGCGACAAGGAGGCGGGTATACACCGATTGCCGTTCAAAGTGCTGGAGCGCTATCTCTGCGCACATACCACCACCAATGCAAACGCAGGCGTGCCGGAACATCATGAAGCGCTGCATCGCGCTACTGCAGAGCAATATCCGAGCTTGGCCGGTCAGTCAGTGTCTGCCACACAAGGCCGACTGCTTCGCATGCTGGCGCGCACCATGGGAGTGCGGCGTATTCTCGAGCTGGGCTGCTTTACGGGACAAAGTGCGCTATGGCTGGCCGAGGGTGCACTGCTGGGAGCCAACCGTGCCAACGCGGGAGCTTCGGTGCAGGTGGTAACCTGTGAATTGGACCCGCAAGCAGCAGCGATGGCGCGTGCGTGGATTGCACGCGCTGGCCTTGCGGATCAGGTACAAGTGTGGGAGGGCCCCGCGCAGACGACGTGCGTACAAAATGCTGGCGTGATGATGCCCCTGCGTGCTAATCTCTGCGATGACCGCAGACTTGAGCTCCTTGATGCGTCCAAGCCGTTCGACCTCATCTTTATCGGTAAGCGTACGCGACCAGCTGAGCGTTGTGACGCCAAACCAACGGACATGATGGCACACAGATGCCAACAAAGGCGGCTACATTCAGTATCTCGACACGATTCTCAGCCGTAATCTGCTTACGGAACACGGCCTGATTGTTGCCGACAACGGTAGGCCCAAGGGTAGCGCGCCACCGGTCAAGCCACGCTAACCCGCTGTGCAGTCTTGTTCCGTGGTGAGGCGGTGCGTGTTGCATCCGGCGAGCAAGCAGAGGACGTGTCGAGCGGCATCGACTCACTTGTAACCAATGCAAAGCCTGGTGTGCGACGTGCTGCCACCGCCATGCATGCGTTTAATCGATATTCGGCTGCCGACACGCGCATCGAGGTGATCCTCCTGCCGCTCTTTGATGGCCTCAGTCTGATCCAGCGGCGTGCATCGTTGCGCGAATAGACGTTGCTGCTGCTGCTGCTGCTGCTGCTGGTGGCCGCTGCAACGCATGGCGCAGTGTCTGTGGCTGGCATCATCGTCGCGTGACAAGTGGCGCTGAATTTGATCGTCTACTGCCTAAAAAGCGGCCTTTGGCAGAGCCAATCGCCGTCTTGGCGGCTTCTCTTCTTCCTCTTGCTTGTTCACCTGCGTCGACGGCTTTGGCCGTACCCTGTCCTATTGCTCCGACCGCCTGTCCACACCGCTTCTGCCTGCGCCTCTATCTGGCTGCTCTTTGTCTGCGTTGTCTGTCCATTGCCGATCATCAGTGCTTTTCGCCGCCAGTGTAGCGTTGATCTTTACGCCGGCTTTTCTCTCCCTGTGTCTATAGCCACTGCTGCAGCATGACGCGCACCGAGGAAACGTTTGCTGAGCGCATTCTTCGTCGCATTAATGGGGCCACCGTCAACACGCCACCTGTGCGCAATGTCAATGCGACGCTGGAGAACCAGCTGGAGCGTGCGGAAAAGACCGGCATACTGTCGCTTGCCAACGGCAAACTGAAGGAGATACCCGATATCTTTACGGTAGACCTGCGCTCGCTAGATCTCAACAAGAATTTGCTAAAGTTCATGTAGGTGTTGCAGACGTAGCATGGGTGATACCATGCTTCTTGTGGTCGTCGTGGTCGATGGAATGGTGGTGCTAACCAGCGTTCGTTTGTTCGTTCGGCTTGACCAACCTGCAGTCCAGACGATATGGCTCGGTTCGCCGACTCTCTGCGCCATCTTACAATTGCCGACAATCGGCTGGCCGAAGTGCCGCTAGTGATTGCTCAGCTGACGCGACTGGAGACGCTGGATCTGAGCGGCAACCGACTGACTTCGGTTACATCGTTTCCATTTGAGGATCTGGCGCGGTTGCGCGTACTCCGACTGCAGCGCAACAAGATCCGTACGCTGCCGGCGCGCATTGGCGCGTGTGAACAGCTGCGCGAGCTCGACGTGTCGGACAACGAGATTGAGTCGCTGCCGCCAGATCTCGCCAATGCTGCGGCGCTGGAGGAGCTGCGTTGCGTTGGCAATCAGCTTACGGAGGTGCCGACGGCGTGGCGTCGCATGCGTGCCGTCAAGGTGATGCGGCTGGACAAGAACCGCCTGACCAAGTTTCCTGGCGAGCTGTTGCGTGAAACCCCGGTGGTGGTCGTGTCCATCAGCGACAATCCAATGCAGGAGGAGGATCTGCACGCACTAGAGGGTTACGAAGAGGTGAGCAAAACTAAGCGAATCGATCGCGTTGTTGTCTACGCTACATGCGCTAACCTGCTCATGTGCGTGGCTGGCTAGTACTCGGAGCGACGCAAAGACCGCTGCGACCAGTTTTTGCGCAGCTAAATGCCCCCTTGCCAAGATGCAGGTGCGACATGCTAATTCATGTTCGGCCAGCGTCTCGTGGTCAGCCATGCGCCACGCGTACATCCGTGTGTTTTGTGCTTTGCTATTACATGCTACTCATGCTTCAAGACTTGTAGATGACACGCATACACGCGGTGCATACCTATGTTGGCCTCCTTGTTGCGCACCATCCTCCCTCCTTTCCTCCCTACATTATCTCTCTCTCTCTCTTTGCCCAGATCTGGCAAACGAGCCATGCCGGTGCCAAGGCGCATGCTGTCCATTTGTGTAAAAGTATTACAAGCACCACATGTTCAGACAGAGGAGTATGGGGAAGTGGTAATGATGAGATGTAGTGCGCTGGCACAGTTTTTATCGCAGCGTTACTGTGAAGAGTTTTTTTAACAAAGGCGGACATCTACGGATTGCATCACTTAGACCGCTGCGTCGGCAAGAGTCGCGTAATAATGGTGGGCTCTGAAAGCAGGCGGGTGGGTGCGTAGCGAGTGTTGATGTTGCCATGGCACCAGGAGACGCGCAGACAGGACTGCGCAAAAGGGCAATGTGTGCGTAGGTGCACTATCAAAGTACAGATCAACTACATCGAGGCGTGTAGGGCCGGGCCGGGGCAAGGGCGTGCGCAGTTGCCCGCAAATGTTGCGCGGAGGGGTTTGCTGTATGCGCGCACGCAGCGCGTCGCCCGTGCCAAAAGGGGAAAGGAAACATATATGTGCATAAAAGTCGAATGCGCGGAATTGCTACACATAGAGATGGAGGCAAGAAGCGACGCTAGATGGTGACGAGCGAGCAGCAGCAGGCATCTGAACATGCGGTACCTGTTTACAGGCAGCTGTAGCATGTAGATGAATGCAGCGTCTTCAAAGTGCCATGTGTGCTAGACGGTCGGTCGCGTGATGGCAGGCGAAGCACGCGATGGCGAAGGAGAGGTGAATGCCGCAGTGTCGGCAGACACCGTGGTTGCTGTCATGCTCGCAGCTGCGTGCGCGTCGGATAAGCGCCATGTGGAACAGAGCCCGTAAGAGAATGGGTCAGGAACGGCAGGTGTAAATTCGGCCGAGAACCTGCGGGCCTGCTGCCGCAATCGCGCCAGACCTAACGCGACTGCTCACCAGTGGGCGTGGAAAAGCGCTTCTTTAGCGGCGCTGATGCGTGGCCAGACGAGAATGCGCCGGTGCTACCCACGTCTGCTGTGCCGCCAAGGGGAGACTCTGCCAGCGTCATCTGCGTAGTTGCCGCGCTAGACGGTGTCTTTGGCCGCACCGCCGACGCCAATGCTCTCCGGTCAACGCCATCCTCAGCTGCTGCGGCTGCTGGCGAGCTAGATGGCGCGTCGCCAGCACCCGGCGTGACACCCTGCAGAATCTTTCCATGTTTCCACTTGACGCCGCATGCATTGCAAAGGGTTCCTACAGGTGGCAGCGCGCCGGACAGTCAGCAACGATCCACCGCCGCAATCCTGCCCCTCGTCGGTCTGATGGCTTACCTGCTCCGTGCGGACCACGTCGCCACATTGGTGTGCTCTTGCAGCCGCAGTACATGCACTTTTTCGCACCGCCGGCAGACACGGCACCGTCGCCTGCCAAGCCCGCGACATGTGACGCTACGCCCATTTCGTCGGTGCTTGATGCGGTGTTGGTGGCCCGCTTGGTCTTCTTGGGGGATGCAGCTGTTGCACAAATCGTGCATGGAAAATGCACGCGTAAGCCGCTGTAACCATACACATGGCTGCCCGCAAGCCTGCGCTCTTACCTGTACCGCGTGCCTTTTTGGTAGACCGGCGCGGATCAGCAGGCTAATGTCAAGGATGACGCGCGTCAGACGCCGTGGTAAATTGCTTGCTGATCCACAGAGCCCGTTACTATCACACGCGTGCTTACCTTGGCCTCGGGCGCGCGCTTTCTGGCGGCGCTCGACGCACTCATTCGCATAGAACCGCCAAGACGACCGGACGTGGGCGTGCCGTACAGAGAGATACGCTCGTCGTGCTCCATCCGCTTGTGCAGAATCTGCCATACGCGGTGGGCCATTCCAAGCATGAGCTGTCCGCCATACTGATGCTCAGCGTCGCTGCTACGGCCGATGATGCTCACCTCGGCCAGCGTGCGTGGCTGCTCATACGGAATCCGAATCGGGCCGAGCGCATCATCCAGATTAAAGTGGATCTAGCGCAGCAGAAACAGGTTACGTCAGTGGTCAACGCCAGCGGTCACTGCAGGTTGCGCACCACGCACGTCTTTGACCAGTTGTTGTACAGCAAGGTGCTGGTCGCCCGCAGACGCGCGAATATCATCCCAAAGTGTCTGCGACACCTCGGAAAAGTGCATGGTAATCTGCTGTCCAATCGGTTTGGTGGTGGCCGCCGCTGCAGCTCCCTCCATGGTCGGCAGACAGAACGTAGCAATCACCTGTACACCGCGATGTCTGGTTAGTGCCTCTGTCATGCGGTGCATCATTGTCCAAGCCTTTGCTGCACCCACCTCGTAGGGAGGTGCCATGTTGAGCGCCTCAACGACCGCATCTTCCGGCAGCAGCCAGCGGTCCGTCGGGTTTTCGCGAAACTCAAAGGCCAGCCGGTACGGCACCGACGCGGCCGCCAAGTCGTCTAGCGCCATTGCATCCTGGCCGCTCGACGGCTGGGGTTCGCACGGCAGACGAAAGAACCGCGTGTCCGGAAACATGTGCGGACCAATGACTACCGTGCAGCTGCCGACTGGCTCGTCGGCGGCGCGGTCGCTCGCTATACCAGAGTCCGCGGGCCGCTTAAACAGCGAGGTAGTCCATGCCTGCCGCGACCGAGTCAAGGAGAGAAAGAGTAGACCGCTATCGTGTGTATATGCGGACGGAAAAGTGTCCATGACAGGTGTGCAGGTGGTGGGTTGGTGGTGAAAAGTTGAATGCAAATGCAAAGAGCGCACCGCAGAACAAGGAGTGCGGACCGCACACGGTTTTATACGCGGTGAGTCAGCGTAAAGTGTGGCGCACGACCGTATGCTTAGTCAGTGTCTAGGCGGGATTCGCTCAAACACCTGCCGGTCCGCAGGTGCCAAGAAGCCTCGCGAACCGCGCTCTAGCAACCTACCTATCGATAAAACCGCCCAGGCCAGCATTCAAGTAGTCCCCGCCGACCGACTCTGAGCGCGTAGCCATGATTACACGTGGCAAAGTGGCAGAGACACAGGCAGAGGTGTGGTGAAAGCAGCGGTGGGTAGACGGTGGTTGTGCTAGTGTGCTGGTAGTAGTAGTGTAGTGGTGGTGGCAATGATAGGAACGGTGGCAAGACGACGACGGTGCTAGCTCTGTAGCGTGCGGGAAGAGGGACGCGCGTGTGAGCAAGTGTAGGCGGTGTGCGAACGTTACAAACAGTGGTAGCGGAGTGAAAAAAAGACACGCGAAGAAGCCAATGGATTCGCGTAGAAGTGCGAGAAGAAACGGCGGTGTACGTAGTGCACGCGCAAACACCGTGAACGTGTCAAGGTGAGAAAGAGAAAGGGAGGCTGGGATAACAACTACACAAAGGAGGGCGTTGCCTGTTTGTTGTGTCCGTTGTCACCACCACAACGGCTGTGTCACGCCGCACACACACATACACACACACACACACACGCGCGTGCGTGGGCGATGGCGAGTGGGCACCAGTAGCCGGGGACAAATCAATAGATACGCGATTACACCGAAAGAAGCAATCATGTCCATCTCGGATGGCTGACGAGGCTGGCACTAGCTGCCAGGAGACGCACCGTCGGCCGTCCAAATCACCAACCGCCACGGCGTATCTACGTTGTGCCTGAGGCATCATGACCCACCATCACAGGCGGATTGGACGGTTGTCAAGGTGTCGTCGATCGACCGACCAGACACCATCGCCAACCGACACGTAGGACGAGCAAGAGCACGACATTATTGAGTACTTACACAAGGACGTAGAAAGAGTAGCGTGGCAGCTGAGCACTGACGCTGGTGGTGGGGGCGGACGGGGGTGAACAGGGTGTAAGATGGGGGGCGGGCGGGGTGACTACAAGACAAAGCAGGTGAGGGTGCAATTGCGCTGTATGCGGCGGGCGAAAAGAAAAAAAGGACGGCGGGCTTGAAGGCGACTGGTGCCGCATACACACTCACAAAGCGAAGCACAGCAAGTTGAAAAGGGGTGCTGCTTGCGTCCGGCCGCCACTCGTGCGCGAGGACTAGCGCAAGCTGCGCAACCAATGAACTGTATGCAGTTTGCACGCAATGTCGTAGGCTGCACCCTCTCTATCGTGGGCGTGACGGTATGTCGTTGCTTTACACCGTCCTGTGCCACGCGGCACGCTCACACCACTTGGCCAGCCTGTGCTGTTGTCTTTGGCGGCTTTGGTGGTAAACAGTCTCTCCATCGTCTCCTTCTCTTCTCTATCTAACGCGCCTTCCCGGCCTCTGCAGAGAATCCTAGCCCGTTTGACCACTGACACTGGCCATGCTGTTGACTGCCTTGTCGTCTGCCTGGTCGGCGTTCCAGCCTGACGAGCCAGCGGTGCCTATAGGCGATCAGTCGTTTGTAACCCGTCTTCTGGGCGTCATGTTCCTGGTGCTCTTTGGCGGCCTTATTGCCGGTAAGTGCATCGTCGGCTGGAGCAGCTTGGCCTCAGTGCGCTGACACGGCGTTGCGATTACGCTCGGACGGCCACCAGGCCTGACGCTTGGTCTCATGTCGCTTAACGGCACCAGCCTGCATATCCTGGCCAACAGCGGCGACGAAAAGCAGCGCAAATGGGCGCGCCGCATCCAGCCTATCCGTGCCAACGGCCATCTGCTGCTGGTCACCCTGCTGCTGACCAATACCTTGATCAACGAGGCACTTCCGTGCGTACCGATCTGCGTCGGCGACAGCGGTGCCTTGTCCTGTGCGTCTTACTCACGCGACAGCGCGTTCCCCGGCCATCGCGCAGTATTGTCATGCATTCGATCGTTGGCGGCGGCATCGCGGCTGTGATTGTCTCGACGGGCCTCATCTTTGTCTTTGGTGAAATCATCCCGCAGAGTGTATGCGCCCGGCATGGCCTTCGCATTGGTGCTTTTTTTGCCTGGTAGGTCTGCGTACATGCAGATGTATGCGTGGATGAGCGCATCTTGCCGCCCGTTAACACCGCCTTGCGCATGGACGGTCTGCAGGCCGGTGCGCATTCTGATCTGGTCCATGGTAGGTAGCCTTTTGGGGCAGGCGCCTTATTGTGGCCTCTACACGTGCCCTTTCTCACATACTGTCTATCGTGATGCGCTATGCCTAGTACTGGATTGCATACCCCATCTCCAAACTGCTTGATTGGATGCTCGGTGAAGAGCACGAGGTCGTCTACCGTCGCGCTGGTAGGCATCCGTTAGCAGCAGCATGGCATGTCGTTCTCGCGACAAATCTGACGTATGTTGCTGCGCTCTGCGATAGAGCTCAAGGAGCTGGTGGCTTTCCATAGCGACATGCAGCACGGAGATCTTACCCAGGATGAGGTGACGATCATTCGCGGTGCCTTGGACATGCAGGGAAAGCAGGCGGGCAGCATTATGACCGTGGCAAGTAGCACTGGATCAGGCAGCGTGCTTTAGCCTGCTGCGTCTGCCTAACACGTGTCTGCACCTGAACAGCTTGAAGATACGTTTGCCATCTCAGTCGACGCCTGCCTGGATCGCGTACTGCTTACGCAGATCGTCGAGACCGGCCACAGTCGTATTCCGGTGTACGAGGGTCGCCGTGAGAACATCATTGGCATCCTGCTGTCCAAGGTAGGTGACTGGGTGACAAGTGTGGGTGTTTTCATGCCATTACGTCGCCGACGCTGACGATCTTGGATCCAGGCGCTGATTCTACTGGACCCGGACGATGCAACACCCGTGTCGTCGGTGAATCTCAACTACGTTACCAAAGTTAGCGTGCATGCACCGGCCTTTGATCTGCTGAATGCATTCCAGGAGGGCAACAGTGAGTGTTGCGGGGTCGAGGACATGCTGACGTGTGTGTGATGATGGCTCACCAAAACATGATGCCCATCCAAGGCCATATGGCCGTTGTGGAAAATGGCCAGGGCATGACCGTCGGTGTGATTACGCTGGAGGATGTGATCGAGGAGCTGATTCAGGAGGAAATTGTCGACGAAACGGATGTTTATGTCGATATGCACACCAAGCTCAAGGTGGCTCGCGCCTTCCAGGCCGCCATTCGCTCGCCGTCTACGCGTGCCGTGCCGCGGCGGCCGCGACGCAGTCTGAGCGCTGATGTGGGCCACAACAAGCCGAGGGCTGACGCCCATGCTTCCGCCATGCCCAACACGCAGTCCACACTCCATGCCGACAATGCTGCTGCGGACATCACCGCCTCTCGCCGCGCTTCTATGCCAGGAGCGATGCACAGCGACACGGCGATAAACATCAACGCTAATGCGAATGAGCCTGCCATCGTCATCACCATGCCGTCCAATGAAAACGAAGTGTCGGCCAGCATATCGCCTCCGGCCTTCCGTCCTGGACGCGCAAGTCGAAAGACTGGTCGTGGCCGCTCCAACCATGGACGACGATACAACGACGCTACCGACACTGCGAATGGCTTGGCCAACAGTGGCGACGAAAATGGAGCCATGACCGGAGACAGTAGTGACGAGAAACAATGGCTACTGGGTGCCACCGGAGCAAGTAGCATGTCACAGGCGAATGCGGGACACAGTGTAGAAGAGGGCCAGGCTCTTGCTAGCAGTAGACAGCCTGGCGATTATGGCACGCGTGGATAGTGTTATCGGCCGAGTACTGTGATGCTGAACGAATATCTTTTTGTGTTGTTGACACTAAAGTCAGTGCATACATGACGACTAGTTGGTCGCACTACCACCATCGTGTTTAGCGTTCTGACGTGCACGTGTGGGTCACCCGCAGCTTTTGTGAGTGTGCTGTGCTGTGGTGGTACTGTATTACGGCTGCAATCATCCGGTGGTGCTTACTGGTACAGCGCTAGCTTTCGGCTATACGGCATTAAGATGACACGATGGCTTGAAAAAGTATTTTCAGAGAGAGAGAGAGATGCGTCGGGTTGATGGTTGGCTACGACTTTGGCGCTTAAAATAGATGCCAGACTATATCAGCGCATAAATTGGTGATCTATTTGCATTTCAGCCCTTTGCTCCACTCTTGCCGCCACTCTTTATTCGTATCCCTTGCATTCGCACTACACTCGAGTGTTCACCGCAGTGCCAGCATTTTTGCATCAGTCAGTTGTGAGCAAACACGATCGGCATCGTTCGCATGGAGGCAGCACCGGTCCCACACGCAGTGGCCCCACCACGCTATAGCACGGAAGCTACACTGTCGTCAGTAGAACATTCGTACTCTCTACAGGATCCTCCGCCGCCGTACAAGGAGCAATCGGATGCCAATGAGCCGTCTCCGGCTGCGGTGATTTGCGAACAGCCGCCTGCTGCCACCATGACCACAGAACTGGGCGGCAACACGCGGAAGAGGTCAGACGCACGCGTTGATTTTAACCTGGGTGGATTACACTGTGATCCCTTTTGCTGTCTCTACATACCGGATTGCATTCACGCTTGTTTCGGCTGTTGTCTGGGATGCGCAAGCACTGCGGAAATATGTGATAGCTGCTAGAAGCCAAAGAGAATCGCTGTTGGCGCAGCAAGCGCGTTCACGGCGGTTCGACAATCGTGTAATAAACTGGTTGTACATCTGGACGATGCAGACGACCCGCTTAAACCAGCCATTGTTATTCCTGGTAGCTGTTCATTCTTGGTGCTGGTGCAGCGCTTGACGGTGGCGATATGGTATGCCATGTGATTTCACATTGCGAGCAGTCGGTCTATCCACTTGCGCGCTTTTTCAGATGCCATCTTTGTGTGGCTACTGCATATGTACTACAAGATGCATGATATAGAGCGGTTCTCGCAGGTTGTTAAGACACGCTGAACATGTCCGAAAACGATTGCACCTCGGTGTGATCAAAGTGAACATGCAGCATCGTCTCATGCTTGGTATCGCGTGCCGTACACAGCCCCAGCTCTGTTTTAAGCCTGGCTAGCAGGACACTGTAATGAGCGGCTTTGTGCTGTAGTTTTCGCCGGAACGCCCAAGCTACCAGAAGTCTGGCGTGAGACATGCCCTTTTCTATACGAATGCCACGAGCGTCCTGCTCTCCTGCATCTGCGTTCACGTGCTATTTACCGCTTGGTCCTAGAGTCTGCGCTAATTACGAATTGTTTCACCCCCATGTGTTTATTCTTGGCGGTGTCCTTGCATCGCAGCTAGCCGGTCTTTGTGATGGACAGGCGCAGCACACACACAGCCTCGTCTTGCATGTAGACGAGTCTTGTACAGACACTATGCGATTAGCGCTGACCTGGTTACGCAAAGGGAGCTCCGGCCTTAAAGCTATTCTGGTGTGTGATCTTGTCATCTCACGTTTCCTGTCGACATTAATAGCTCAAATGCAAATGGCCTGGTTTTCTTGGCGTTTTTACCCTTACGAGTTGGCTGCGCCCAGCTGACACGTCCATTCACGCTGCAGCTTGTATACCCGCCCACACACCTGGATGAGCTGGTCGTTTATATATTCGCCAGCGCATAGGCACATGCAAACCCATTGGTGTCATCAGTTTTGTTGGTTTGTCTGTGCCGTTGCATTGCCGTCACTATCCCCATCAGCACTTTGCATGTTTAGCCCGTTTACGGCAGTGTTGTAGCGTGTTCCCGAGGTCTGTTTGCTTCACCCTTTCCTGGCCAGCCAGGACTTTTGCACAAGGACGCCCGTTTTGCCACTCTGCCTATCAGCTTTGTCTTGCCCCTGGTGTTAGCATAGATTGCTCCGCTTCGTGTTTTCCTCCTTCAACGCCTACATTCCGACTCCGCAAGCATCGTCTTGCGCCTTTGTTGGCAGACGCGCCTTCCCCTCCCTCCGTCTTTCTCTCACTTACGTTCTTCATGGCGTCTTCGCCTTCACAGTCCTTTTTGAATGACCGACCACCAACCATGGAGGAGTACGCAGCACCGTTGAATCCCTCGTTGCCGTCTGCGCCGGCCCCAGCGGCAACGCCAGACGGTCGTTTCCGACCAGACATGGCAGGCACCGCGCGCTCCCACCCAGCACATCAACGGTCTCAGTCGGCTGCAGCCCCCTATGTAGCCGGCGTTGGCAGTTGGCGAGAAAAGTCTGCCGTGAGTGCCGCTCGTCCGCTGAGTAGCGACGTGCGTCGTAGTCTTGTGGACAATGAACAGGGCTTCTACTCGCAAAGCCCCCGGTCACGGCCACAGTCGGCCGTGCAACAGCAGCCTACAGCACACACTGGTATGGTACTTATGGCGCCAAACACTATCGACGACGCCACCGCTATTGGCGCCACAGTGGGTGGCGGTGAGGGCGGTGCTGGACGACGCGAAGCACTGCATGCCGTCGGACTGGTTGCCAATGACGAGGAAACATGCGCGGAAACCGAACAGGCCAGCTACGACACCAAAGCAACGGGCGGTGAGGGCTGGCGGCCGCATGGCTATCAGCGAGACAGCGTAGCAATGATGGCGCGCGAAATCGCCGAGGAGGAGGAGCGCGAGCGCGGTTGCTGTGGCACCTGCTGCGGTTGCTGTTGCGGTCGTGGCGGCGAGGGCGCACAGGCTACGTGCGGCTTGTGCGCCATTTGCTGGTGCTGCTTCTCGCTGCTAGGTTTTCGCTGAGCGGCGCAGCGCTGATTTACACGACTGTTATCACAAATGTCTCGATCATTGTTACTCTAGCGTTTGAATACATTGTAGTCCACTGCCGTCATCGTACAGCGCCTCTGTGCACAACAGACTGCTGCTAAGTTTAGCTGCGGCTGCCTTTGTCTATCGTGCCGGAAACGGCGTCCAGGACCAGACGGATAGGTGCCTTTGAAAGCCACGCATGGCTGCGTCGTTTATATACCCGACCCGTAATGCTGTGGACGGGGGAACATGCAAGACGTCGGCACCTTTCTTTGTTCCTGTAGGCCTTCCTCCGCATGGCATACCCCCTAGCACGCCGAGCCGTTTTCCATCCGATGACCACAGCTTAGAAAAGCAACCAGCAGGCACGAACGTGACAGCATCAGCTCTGGTTTATTGCATTCGTTTCTCATCCAACCTACAGCATCATTGCCGCTCTACCATGTCATCGCATTCCATCCCTTCTGGCAAAGCTGCGACAGACGGCCAAGTCAAGTTTGCGTTGAATAGTAGCAGTCCCCCGTCGCCACTTTCGCAGCTATCGGTGTCGCATCCAGAGACAACTGTGTACGCTGCGCCGCTCCAGCCACCGTTGCTAACCGCATTCCCAGCGGCAGCATGGCAGTACAACGCGCGCCGCTCTGAAGCCGACGCGCAAATGATGCCGACCATTGTACATCCACCACGACTTGAGTCTCTTGACCCGGACCAAAGCAGCGCTCGTCCAATTGCGCCGTCCTCTGGTGACCAATCAAGTATGGCAGTACACGGCAGCCCGCCAACAAAAACCTTTGCAGAAGCCAGCATGTCGCCGCTATTACAGCCAGCCTCTCATACAAGCCATGCTCTTTCGGTGGTTACACGCCCTCCCGACCCGCTCTGCATGTATCTGCCACAGGTGCCGCCTTCCAATGACATTTGTGTCAGCGAGCAAGTTTGCTCTGATACAGCGCGTCGGGAGAATGCAGCTGATCTGGACAGCGTGTTGCCATTCGGTGCAGAAGCTTGGGTGCAGGAACAACGTGCCCTCCATCAAGCTCGCTGCAGTTCACAGTCCTCTCGCGGGTACAACGTTGCTTGCTCGCCAGACATGCCGCCACATGCCTACGGCCAGCGCCAGCAGCAGCCAGACATGCCGGGTGTAGAACCATGCCGTGGCTACTCCTCCCGACCAGGAGCAGACGTTACAGTAGGAGTGGATGGAAACAAAATGTCCACTCGAGAGCAAACCAGTCGGTGTCGGTTTTCATTTAGTGCCATTCGCAGACGGTACTGCTGCTTTTAGTACCGTCACATGCAAACAGCGTATAGGGTACATGTTCGCTATTTCTTGCATGTTTACTAGCGTGTTTCAGCGTCCTTTTGCATCTCAAGGCAATGTATATTTTTTGTGCTATATTCGAGTGAAACAGCGTAGCTAGTCTTCCACGTTGCTTGAAATGCCCAGCCTAGCGACTACACCCATGCTCACTGGCACGCTCGTATTTCTTCTTGCTTTCTCAACGCTCGTTATCCTCTCCATCTCCTGCTACCGCTGACACTCCACAACACCTGGTCTCTGCGGGTCTTTGGCACGCTCTTGTCTACATACACGCTAGCACCCTTTGGCCTACACACTCTTTCGCCTTGCATCCTAGTGTCTTTAGATATCCACACTACAGCCACACTTGCATACCACCAAGCTCACGCTATCATGCCACCACCAGCTCCATCCGACGGACTGCCATCAGGCCGTGTTGCCGCGTTGCGGGGCCACTTTCAGTCGGCGGCAAGTCCGTCAGCACGGTCTTCTCCGGCTGGCTCGATGAACCCGCATAAGATACACTTGGCGCACACGGGTAGCACGCCATCAGCGCTGCGCGCTCCTGAAGCCGCCGTTGTGCACGCATCGCACCGCGTACCTGTTGCTATGGTCGGAACGGCGTCAGAGGCATCCTTACCCGCTGATACAGCGCCGCCACCGTACTCTGCCCCGAGAAACGTAGCGTCTGCAGCCAGCACGTCCACGCCAGCGCTCTCCAACTCCGGGCCGAGTCAGCTGTGGCAAGCACGTACCACCACAGGGGAAAGCAGTGCCACTCCCTCGCTAAGCGAAAAGGACGTCTACCGTGGCTCCAACATGGCTGTATCGCCTGCTCGTCCGACGCATCAACAAGCGGCGCCATCCTATACGTTCCATGCCCTTCCCAGCCCAGCGCCGCCATCGGCCACACGGGTTCGCTTTGCGCAGGCACCGGCTGTTCCGCAAGCTGCAGCTGCTGCGTATAGTGCACGCACCATGTCGGAAAAGCGCTCGGATACCGCGGCTGACGGCGCAGGTCTCAAACTGCAGCCATATCGCGGACTCCAGAAACAGCGCAGCGGATGGTTTACTTTCCTCTGCAGCGGCATGTAGGCTGTGGACGGTCAGGCTCGGCGCAGAAGCATGCGGCCCGTTCGTTGGCAATGCTGTACACCAGCGTTTCAGAGGGAGCATCAATTTCCATTTCCATCACTGCCACCAGTAACCTGACTGCTTGTTCTGCACGTCCGCTATCTCTCGGTAATGAGCATCTTGCACGTTGGCGTTGGCGCTACGGCATGCTAGTCTGGCCGCCTGCCCTTGGACAAGACATCCAGGTACGCGCTCCTCCTGAGCTACGTGCTAGCCAAGCTCCGCCAAGCATGGATACCTGAGATCTCCACAGTGTAACGTGCACTCATGCCGCCTAGTGCAGGTGCGTAGCGGCAGATGCATAGCAGGTTACAGATTTCGCATGACCGCTTTGCGGCCGCTACCATCCTCCTGCCTCTCCCTTCTCTCTATATCTCCGCCTGCTAGCCAAGTCTGTGCGCGCCGCATTCTTCCTCATTCATTCCCTTACCACCAGCGCACACATTCTGTGCCAGTACGCCGCCCTGTTTTGTTGCCATTCGCAGCTGCCTGCCCTGCGACGCCACTGTGCATCACAGCATTGTCTTATCTTGCCGTGCCGGTTCGCGTTGCATCTTGTCATATCCTACCATTTATCGGGTCCACGCTGGTCGTGACTGTACAGCCCATAGCCTCCGCAAATCTTCTGCTGCCCGAGTCGCAGTTGCTCTGATAAAGTAGCCTCTTTTCATTGTCGGCCTACTGCTGCGCCTGTTCATAGCGGGAGCGCGTTGTCGGCAACACTCTGGTCGACCGTCGTCTGTATTGTGCATTCCTAGGCAGTTGCCTTGCGCGACTGCGTCCGCTTCCATTCCGATCCGTTCTTATGCATCCACCGCGCACATCCTCTCGCCCGGGATATGCATGCAAGCAAGCACAAACTGTGCCGGTGCTGGCACCACACCATCCGCACACGGAAAAGACGGTTCTCCCGAAACGACAGTCTGCATGTCGGCGCCACTCTATGCTACGCGTGGTCAGCAACTTTTCCGACGACTCTGATGCAGACGATGATGCAGACCATGGAGCCGCGCATGAAGGCGAGCACGCTGAACGCAGCACAGAACCGCCTTCTCCTCCTCCACCGCCGACACCGCAGCAACGGCACTCTTTGTGGAGGCTGCCGTTTCGCCTTTTGCAGCGCAGCACTCTGCAGCTCTCCATGCTCTCGCCGCATGCCTCGTCGGCCTCTATATCGTCGGTAGCTCCCCTAAGTCCATCCGAAGTTATCTGCGCTCCACTGACTCCGCCCAAGCCTGCCGTCACCAGTCATGGTGCAAGGGTCATAGTCCCGCCAACCGCCATGCTCGGTCCAGCAGCCGTCCGGCACGACCGCGCTCCTGACGCAGCCCCGCACCAAACGGGTGGTGCGTCACTGGCCGGGAACCCTGTAACGCGTTCAGGACCAGGTGATGCTTCGTGCCGCCACGGTGCCGCAGCTAGAGCAAATAGATACGGAGATATTCACGCAGCTATCAAGTTAGGGCCCTTTACGCCCGAGTCTCAGACGTCGGCTCAGGAGTCCATTTTACCGCCTCAGCTGCGGCGGACAGGCACGCGTGTGTATATTGCTCCCGAAGTGGCAGCAGCAGCGGCGGCGGCGGCCAACGAATATGCTACCCGCCGTGCACGTTGCGACGTCCCTGCAGGTGCAATTTCTGATCCCGCTACGCAGCAGCCACGCGCTCATCCGCACATGTCGCCTACACCCGAGGCGAGTCAAGAAAGCCGTAATGCAGCCAGTGACCGCGCAGCGCCTTTGGCATGTCACTGCCTCCTGGATCTTTTCCGTATGCCGAGATGTACGCCCAAATAGCAGCAAGGGCGAATAGGCGGCCTATGCGCCACAAACCGAATGCGTCCGTGTCTTGCCATTGTAGTAAATGTAGCAGCCTCGTGCTAAACGCATAGGCGGCGAGCTGATTGGACAGCAATGTCCACAGCAGAACAATAAGCACGCAGACAATGGTGGTTTTAGTGTATCAAGCACGTTCCACACATAGACCGGTTTGTAAAAATCTTTGCAGCTTGCTGAAACTCGCTAGGCTGCGTATGGTTACTCATGAAGCGCTTTAAGTCAACCTGTAACGCGCTGTATTCAAGGGAGGGTGCTAGTCAGTTGAACTGGCCACTGCAGGCTGTTTTCAATGACTTGATGTGTTCAGCGTGTTTCTAAACCTGTAACAGTCGTCTGCCCCCAGCGTGTACACCACGTGGACTGCTTTACTTAGCTATGCAGCACGCTGCACGTCTACGCCGCCGCTGTTGCTGTTGCTGTTGTTGTTGCTGTTGCTGCTGCTGCTGTATTCACTTTCCTTCCTTTCTCCTGCGCTTACATTTGCCCGTCATTGCCTGCCACTGATTCGTAGCTTTGCATGCGTATCATACTACCCTTTAATTGAGACATTGTACCATGCTGCACGCCGAGAATTCTGCGACTGGCCCGTCGACAGCGACGATGCAGCCTCCACGCAGCGAGACCGCATTCGCCGTGTCCACCGACAGCATCGCCTACAATGCTACATATGCCGACATGCCTGGCGAGGATATCTGCGCGCCGCTGCAGCCGCCAGAGTGGCCCGCCGCAAACTCGCTGGCGCCGACAAATAGGGCGCCAGCACAGACCAACAACAAGCGAAGCATGCCCACCGTGCCCCCCTCGCCCATGGAGGCGCCCGCCTTGTTCGCCACTGGCCTGCCCTATCACACCGTTGCGACGCCCAGGCACGCCGGTCAGGTTCCATATGCGCCTTACCACCAGCAGGCGTCGTCGTCGTCCTATCGACGGGTGACGCCGCATGCTAATATCGCCGATCCGTTACAGCAAAAGCGTCTGCCCTTTACCGCCCGTGTCCGCATGAACACCACAGCCGGAGCCTCGTCTCACGCGCGTTCTCGACCAACATCACCAGCACTTGGACAGCGGCCGCTTCCCGCCCCAGTGGGTACTAGTACGCTTATCGCACCAGTCGCCGCAGTGGGGCAGCGCCAGTTTGGCCACACGGCGGTTGTATCGTCAATCGACTGGACCGTGGAAAGTGCGCCGTCGCGCAGATCAGTCTCTACCACACCACCGCGCGCTCTGTCGCCGGCACCATCAGCACAACATGCCTACAACCATTCTGTCAGCGTAACCGAAGGTAACGAGACCACAGGCGGTTGCCCGTCTAGGACATCGCTGGCCAACTCCATTCGCATACCAAACAACGATGGATCATCGCCGGCGCGCATACCAGCCGACGATAATCAAGCAGATGTGTCCTGTCATCTGTTTGGCTGGGTTCGCGCTATTACCTGCCGGTCGCGCTGACCTTACTGTATCCAACCTAGCTTTTGCTCGACATCATTTGCATTCCACCAATCTTTATCATGCTCATCAAGTTACGCCCCCGACTGGCAGCAAAGCGCGTTTGCACCGTGCGCCAGTCATCCTAAAATTGAGGACAGCGCGATCCTCAAACGGCCCGGTTAATGCAAGCCAAATTTATTGCTTAGCTGTGTATGTACGTGTGCATGTGTATCTGCACATGGGCGTTATAAACTTACAATTTCTAGTAATATGCCCCTTATAGTGTACATGGAATGCCGCGTGTCTGAGCAGATGTCTCGGTACAGGTGGCGGAGGATGGTGTTTGCGCAGGCGGCTATGCAACGCCATCATTGATTCGGAATCGCCGGAAGAGACGCCTAAGGCACTGGCCATGATGGCAGGCAAATACAGCGGTCCACACTGCCACTCGGACAAGCTGGCCAAGGCTGCGGAGGAGACAATGCGCAGCGTACCTCGTCTATACATGTATCAGTTGACGGCGTGGTGATAGAAAGTGCCACGATAACAGCCTATATTTATGTCGGTTTGTGCTTTGCATGTCAAGACAATTAACGCGTCCGTACAGTGAACAGGCGCATATGCTAAGCCGTTGGAATACACCCTGCTAGATTGCACCAAAGCTGATGATTTCTATGCTGCTTCTATCAGCAAACAGGCGAACCAGGCATGTAACAAGTGGAGTGTACTCTCCCATGTTTGACAATAGCGTAGGGAGGCGCGATAGTTCACTCCGGTGGTAGCATCAACCAGTGCCGCTGGCCGCTTTCTTCGGCCCATCTCCTTTACCAAACAGATGTTTTCCAGCATTGGTCAGTAGTCGCGTCCAATCGGCTGCTGATGTTTGCAGTGCATCGTGCCATCCTTGTTGTAGAACGCGAGGTGCCAATCTAAATAACCAACGAAGCCGTGGCGTGTTTGTGCGACGGTTTGGGAGCGCGTAAGCAGAAATTTACACTGGGTGGTGAACGGCACACCAGGTCGATGAGCTGCTGTAGGCAGCGTGTGATGCAATAAAATTCTCTACCCTGTGGTGATGCCAACGCCCAGCAGCATATAGTCGGTGCAATCGGTGTCATTGCTGTTGCCTTCGTGAGGCAAGGAGAGGGCACAGAATGAGCAACGGATAGGTGCCGGTATAGCGATGCTTGCGGTATGTACCAGTTGCGCCGGCTGACCTACAACAAAGCGATAGAGGTATCAGCTGAACATGTTGCCCGGATTGCCCTGCTTCGTCGCGCCATACACCGTGGCCGTGTGCTTGTCATTATGCATAAAGCAGCACACACACAGGGCATACGGAGAGTAATGCTAGGACATGCTATGCCATGCTCCAAATCGACCACCATCATCTTCAAGGGTCTATTATCGTCGGTCGAATCCACCGGCTGCTGAATCAATGCCCAGCAATCGCAAATTTCGCGCACCACCATTGGGTGACTCAGTTGACTATTGCGCTTTAAGATAGGCTTACCAATCTCCCAGACTAGTAACGTCGATGTGTCGACAGGGTACTGTATGGCACTGAACCGGTAGCCCACTTTGTACCAATGATCATCCGGGCTGTTGTGCGCTGGTTGACTGTTCGACCAGACCAGTCGCATAAATACCTGCATATCATTGGTCTTTGGCAAATCTGATGAAATGATGCGCTTGCCATCTCGCCAATCTTCGCGCACAAGATCGCCATCAATGGCGTATATTCTCGTGGCAAGAGGTACGTCGGGTTTTCTTTGACGAATAACCTTGATTCCAGTTAGAGTGACGGAGCCAATATACCAGGTGCTTTCATCAGTGACGTTTTCCAGCAGGCAAAAGATGCAGCGCATGTATCTTCCCTGGCGCAGGTTGCGCTCGGTAAGCACTCATCGCCGAATACGTCCGGTCAAAGAACATTTGCCCAAAAATTGCCAGTTTGTTCAGCTGCATCCAGCTCGTGAGGCTTGCTTTGGCTGCCAGTTCGCAGACACCAGCAGAGAAAGCTCATTTCATGCTCTACGGTATGCGGAGCAAAGGTGCGCATATAGTGGTAGCGCCATAGTGCGGCGTCACGCCAAATTGCGACACAAAGAAAGCGGCAGGCTGTCGTCAAACATGCCGAGGTATAAAGGTCGACATAGCCAAGTAGACGACGCCTATCATATGCTGAAAGTATTTTCAATATGCGTATGTACCTCACGCCTGCAGTCATGTTGTTGAAAGAGATGTTTGAACAGGTCATCGCAAAGACCGCCGTATGCTACCACCAATCAAATGGCAATTTGTAAGCATGCCACTGGCATTCTAATAGCCCTCAAAGACCAGACACGCACATTCCACGTGATGGCGCTATACGGTGGCTCGTAATATTAGAGCAAGAACATGTAAAAGCATGGCAGTTTAACTCGACGTCTGCCTGCGAGGGTGGAGTTGGGATGTTATCTCGTTTATACATTGTATTGCTTGATAGTGTGGCCCGCGCGAGCGAATAAAGCAGCCAAACTGTATAAATCTGTCACCAATAGTATACTTTAGCGCCAAGGGCGGTGCTATCGAGTCGCAGAATGTTGGCGGTGTACAAGTGTGCGTTGCAACGATTGGCAGTTGGGCAGCCACGGGTGCACCATGTCACGCTGTGTTCACCGCTAACTTAAAGGGCGTTGCCATGGCAGGCTCGTTCAAGTCCAACATGCATGTCAGCAGCCTCATCGTTTAGACTAGGGTGTGAGTGCCCGACAATATACGCTTGCATAGTTGCATTGAAGATTCATTGGTTTTGCTGTCCACGCCATCTTTGCGCAAAAGTGCTCGGCAAGCGGATAAACATTGGCAACACCCGTGTTACAACACTTGGAAATAAGCGTATTGGTTTGACATTTTTGCTTCAAGCTCAGCCATCATTGCGATTGGTTGAGCTGTATAAAGCCGGTG
>KZ992588.1:0-27939 GCA_003614735.1 Thamnocephalis sphaerospora | reverse complement strand
CCGTACAGGGAGGTAAACCACTTGGGGAAAAACACTCCTAGCTGGAAAACCCTCTCGGCTACCGGCAATGCTCACGGGAACCCCGAGGTAGATGAATGTGTCCGTCGTCTGCAGCTCCTGGCCGGCTAGCCGGAGAGGCGGCATGCTATCCAGCCGGCTCTGCGGCGGGACGAGCACCTCGCACTTGGCTGCTCCAAACCGGTACCGGTTGCGTCGTGCATGCTCGTCGCATACCGCCAGCATTGCCGCCAGGTCCGCCCAGTTGCGGCCCGTGAGGACAATGTCGTCGGCAAACAGCAGGCTAGCTATTCTGGATTCCTTCTCAAAGGACAATGCAAGTGTCCCGGACGCCCTGGTCGCTGCTATCAGCATATCCCGCCATTCGTCTCGCTCAAGTCCAAATTTCCTAAACACTTTTTGCATCCTTGGCATTGCAACATCCGCCCGATCAACGTATAGACAATCAGAATAGCATCTGTTTTCTCACCTGTGTTGATACCAGGCTAGTGCTTGCCATTATCACTCATACGTGCTCACGACGGCCAGCGGCAAACACTTTGCCTGTAAGCACAAATATATTGCTACAGAGCGGCACAGTCAGTCAATGCTGCGCTTATCAATGAATGAGTGCCCGCACACATCGATGGCTCAACGGCGGCTGCAATGGGCGAGCAAGCACATGGCATTTGATCGCTGTGCATGATTCGTTGCCAACCCGGGAAAGCCTGAGCAATACGCATTGACCTTCCGTTACAGTATGCTGCCGAAAGCATGTGAGTATGCTGAGCGGCTCCTAGAGGATAGCCGCGAGTGTGCCACCAGACCAAGGTTGGCTCATTTGTTGCATCCAAAAGCATGGTTTTCCGCCATGACTGACGCACTGGCCATTACTGACTGCGCACTGGTCTACCAAAGCTGGAAAGCGGCCAGACGGCATCCGCTTTTGTCGATGAATGCTGGTGCTGGCGAGTGTGAACGCAATCCAACATGTACTGTCGGCACTTTTATTCCGTGGTGGTTCACATTGATCGCGTACACGACAGTTTCTTTCCTTCGTGTCCCCAAGCGCCGCTCCCAACTTTTTCGTCTACGTGCCATTGTCCCTGTACCAGCCTGCTGTCTCTTTCCCGCTAGCAGCCAAGTATCCGCCGTCTGTATCCATGCTGCAACGCATTTGGGACTTTACCAAGCGCCACCAGCGCGGTCTGCTGGTGGTAGCAGGCACGATTGGTGGCGTGTATGCCACGACCCGCTACGTACGTAACAAGCTGAATGATTATCAGCGCAAATCGGCCGAAGAGTTTGCCGTTCGGGAAAAGTAGGTGGTGACGTAGCGGCGGCAGCGCAGGGTTCACGACGCGTGCTCATTGCTCCATGTGCAACAGCCTGAAGCGTCGCTTTGAGCAGAATCAGAGCGACTGTTTGTTTACGGTGATGGCGCTGCTGCCGACGCTGACGGAGCAGCTGACGGAGGAGGTGAATGTGGACGCGCTTACTTTGCGCCTGCGGCAAACGCGACCAGCAGCGCCAGCGTCTACTACGGTCACCGAGGCGTCCAACCCAGTCGATATGGGCAGCAGCTACGTGCAGGTAGAGGCGCCGGCTGCTGCAGAGGGCGAGAAGCATCCGGAAGGCACGGCAACGCCAGCGCCGACACCTATGGAGGCTGGTGTGCCAAGCTTCAGCGGTGGCTCAGAGATTACTGACACGGCCGAGCCGAAAACAGCAGCGGCCAGTCCAGACGCGACGCTTGCATCAAAGCAAGATGATGCCACTCCAAATGCAGCGTCTGATGGCGCCAAGGACTCGACGCCAGGTAGGCAAGATTGGCATGCTGCGCCAAGCGTGCAGTATGTTGACACGCGTGTGCACTAGCAGCTGAGCAGGCATCAGAGACGCCGGCGCCCAGCAGTGCTGAAAAGCCACCTGTCGTTGATCGCGAAACCAAGTTGCAGATATGGCAGGAAATTAAGCTGTCCAGTGTGTAGCGTTGATGCGCATGCTACTGATTACATCACGAGTGACGACTGATCATGACGCGACGGTGGCGTATGGCAGGTTTTACACGCACGGTGGCCGCTGTCTACCTACTGACATTGCTCACCACGCTGACACACGTGCAGCTGAATCTTGTGGGCCGCTACATCTACGTGGCATCTGTGGCCGAGTCTGGCACCGAAGCTGGCCCCAATCAGGAGGCGTCGGTGAAGATGGGCATGCAGCGCGATGCGCGTCTGCCTGTTGAGACAGAGCGCCAGTATCTCAGCTTCAGCTGGTGGCTGCTGAATGTAGGCTGGAGGCAGTGCCTGGAGCGTACGCGTTATGCAGTGAACGCGGTCGTTGGCAAGTATGTGTCACTATCTAGAGACGACCATTATTGTGTGTACTAGCCGCTGATACGCTGCACGCCAACGTAGATTGTCACTGAAAAAGGCCTGCTCCTACGATGACATGTGCAGCATTTTTGACACGATTCGTACCGTCATCGAGGAGGCACCAGGCGCATCTGACGGTGAACCGTTAAGTGAGATGTGAGTGCAATCGTGGTTCGAGCGTGCAGTAGCGTGGACCGAGGCTGACTGCCAACAGCGTGCGCACCATGCTGATTCCCGACACGGACGACGAGGTGCTGCGTGTCCTGAACGAGTCTGGCGTGACGGAGAATGCGACCACCATTACACCGGAGCTGCGCAACTTGCTGGACGAGACGCGCGACTTTCTGGACAGGTAAGCCGAGGCACGCGTGGTGCTGTAAGCGTGGATAAGGCAGCTGACCATTCTGCTGCAAACCTACAGTCCGGATTTTGTGGCAGTGCTGCGTGCCTGCTTGAACGAGTCCTTTTCGCTGCTCTTGCATCGGCTGCGTGACCCCATGTTCCCCGAGCCGTTTGCCGATCTGGCAGCCAGCAGCGAGAGCGGCATTCGCGAGATCACTGAAATTGAGGCAGAAACGGTCGACAAGCGCTTCCCGTTGGTCAAGCTGCTGCCCGAAATCAGCCGAAAGGCACACCTCGTTCTCAACGGCTATCCCAACGAGTATCTCAACATGGTGGCAAGCACAAACGCCCTGCGGGCCTATTCCGCCATCATCTACTCGTCGTACGACAAGGATGCATCTACAGCGTAGGCCAGGCTGCCGCATGATGTAGCCACATTGTGGAATAATATATTGCAAATTGTAGTATGAAAGGGTGGCCAAGATGACGGTGTGCAGGATTTTTAATACACGGATGAGAAATGAGCGCATAACAGGACAAGTGTGCTGCCGGCGCGGCAGTTAGAATCGCCAAAGAATGGACAAAGTAGCGCTACTCTAATGCAGCAGTGTACAAGAGGGGAGAGAAAGGGAAGAATAAAACACAAAATCACGCGCCCAGGAAGCGCGCAGCAGGTGAACGCGCTCACGCCCAGTCTTTGCACACGCTGGCGCAGCCGTAGACGGGCGAGTTTTTGCGCGGCCGCAACAAAAACCAGCCGCGACTCTTGCCTGTGGTGCGATCCAGCGGCTTGGTCGCTTCGTAGAGCATGCGCGTGTGGCAAAAGTAGCTGGGGTACTTGAAACGCGCTACATCTAGCACCAAAACAGCACCACCTTGAGGATCCTTGGCCGTCGGCGTGGGGCAGAAGGAGCCGACGGGAGAAAAGTGCCCGTCGCCCGTCTGGCCCAGCGTCGCGCGCGCATAGCTGACCACCATGTGCTCGCCATTGTCGGTGCGCGACGTGACTCGACGCAGGTCGGCCATAAACTCCTCGTAGCTGTGGTCCTCGGGGCGCTTTGCCTCCACTTCACAGTGGCCACTCGCCATGCCTGCGACGTATCGAAAGTGACTGTAAGCTAAGGCTGCGGCGGCACTGCAGCGCCTTCACGATACCTACATGCGAACTGAGAAAACGTGATGCCCTTGCGTTTGATAACGGAAAGCGGCAGACAGCCTTCCAGCAGCTCGTCAGTGTACCTGTTGGAGCAGCCGTTAGCCTACAACAGTCGGTTAGAGCATCTTGCGTCTACAGCTTACCACCGCCAAGCACCCTTCCACCGGCGGCGCGGGTCGATCTGGAGTGCATTCAGCACCATGGCCAGCGAGCTTGGGCCGCAATCTACGCGCGAACGCAAAAGTGCCGCAATCAGCCCAGATTCACCACGGCCGCAGCGACACTCGCGCGCTACATACAAGCTGGCTCCGATTGCGATGCAAAGTTGCCCGCCAGGTGAAAGTACCCTTCCGCATGACCGGCGTCTAGACAGCGTCGGAACAGCTTCTTGCCGTCTGCCGAGTCGAATGCAACCAGGTGCTCAGGCAGCGGTCGTCGGTAGAATGTAGAGCGCATCACTCCCTCGTCCTCGTACGGCAGGCGATCTTCGGCGGTCGGCGTGTGCGCTGCTGCCGAGGTGGCTGGCGACGGCGGCACCACTGGCTCGCCAGCGCATTTGATGCACGGCTCCACCGAAATGGTAGAAGCGCTGTTGCGTCGACGGCGCGAAGCAGTGGTGGTGGCAGCGAGCCGTGCATTGCGCGCCACACTCAGCATACTGCTGCCGCTGCCGACGGTGCCGCTTGCAGCAGGCCGCGCCGACTGCGACAGCAAGGGCGCATGGTGGATAGCGTGCGTGGTGAGCACCCGACAGGTGTGTCGTCGACCTGCGGCCAGTAGTGCGTGTCGTAGTGGCATGAACGAGTCACCGGTGATATCGGGCGTAGAGGGAAAGAGGAGCGGTGTGCGACAGGGAACGCGGGTTGGAGTGACGCGTATTTATCTGCTCGTACTTGTCGCCCCAGGCCCACAGAAGCAAAGCGAAAACCCGCCCTACGCACCCGGCTGCTTGTCCATAAAAGTGCAACTGGGGCTTCGGGAAAACGAGGGCGTGCACGATTTATCTGATCGGCCATCGGACAGCATCTGATAGGCCAACGCCCGGCAACGCCACCTATTGGCCGCCGCCATTCTCTATCAGATGAAACCAATTTGCGCCGCCACGCATGTCCGAGCATGCGCATACACCGCCAATGCCGGGGCAGGCCACCGTGGCAGGCCGGGCAGTCACCAGAGATCACGACGGATAGATGGTTTGGCCTAGGCTGATTTGACTCGGTTATGATTCGATTCAATCACTTTACTGCTGACACGCTGCTTGGTGCTGGTTTGAGATGCACAGTGACATGCACGTCAGCCACATGATAAGGAGGATCATTGGCGGCGATTGCGCTGTCTCGGGTGACTATCGCCATTGCAAAGTGTGAGTAGGGCGGTTGATGTAGCGTTCACCGTGGCGTCATCGGTCGGCGATGACAACTTTCCATCAAAATACTCGGCGCCTCTTTCCGCCTGCCCACCTGCACGCATCCCTTGCCCTTACCAACCATTCTGCTTCGCCACCCAAAGCATCGACGCGCTGCGTGCCAGCTGCCATTTTGCGCTCTCATTACGATTGACAGACACTGCCGGCACTGCAGCACGCGCCAGTGGTCTGTCCACGAAAACCAGGCGGTCGCCGCCTCATCGCTCTACCGTGTCAACAACGCTGCGCCGCGAGCGTGTCTTCGCGTACGTGCACACCTGGCTTCTCAACATGCTTGGTAGCAATTTCATTGCATGTTCCTGCCTCAACATTCGGCTGCATCTGCCGCCGCGCCCGTCGAGCCACACGGCGGTCATTGCCGATGCAGCCGCTTACCTCGCTTCTCTGCCGGTGGTCAAAGAGCCGACTGGCCGGAAACTGACCCTTGGACTGGGCGGTGTCACGGCGGTGAGTGCGAATGCGTACGTGCGTGTATGCATATGTGTGCGTGTGTGTGTGTGTGTGTGTGCATACGTGCAGTGCCCTTGGCCGGGCGCTGCATAAGAGAGAGAGAGAGAGAGAGAGAATGCACTGTCAGCTTCGTCATCGGTCGCGCTGTGCGACGCGCGCATTCACTCATGCACACGCACCAATGCGACTAACGCCGATACAATGGCGTGCAGGAACACGAAGCACTGACTGTGGCCAAGCCAGAGCTACATGGCTGGCGCGTCGTTCGCTGCCTTAACTGTGACCGCGACATATACGCCTACGAAGCAAAGCATCGCGGCAGCAGCAGCGACACATCGCCCAAGGCAGCTGGGCTGTTTGGAGCAACCGCAACACGGCGCACCTTATTGGCTATTTCCCCGACCGACGGTACAGTGTGCATCCTGGATGGCGCGCCTGTGGTGGTAGGTGACAGTGGGACCTGATTCAGCCGTGAAGTTGCCTGGCTAACGGTACTCTGTCGGACCACAGGCAGGCGATGAGGTGGACAGAGTGCGCGCCAGTGCTGCATTCAGCCCTGCGTTCAAAGTGGTGCTCAATGATCCGGAAAAAAACGGCCTAGATCTGCCGCCAAATGCCGAAGGTGAGCCTGTTTGCGCATACTTGGGTGCTGCGTAGAGATGCTAATAATGCGTGGCTATAGAGCGCTTCACAGCTGCATTTCTAGAGCATCTTGAAGGCACCTTGAATGCGTATGCACACACGGAAAAGTCTGAGCTTGAGCGGCGTGTGGCCGAATATCGGGCTGAACAGCAGACGCAGCTGGAAACGCGGCTGCAGCACGCACAGCAGGACAAAGAAGTGATGCTACGTTGCTTGCGTTGCTCAGACACGTTGCGAGAACGTGCACTGCACGAGTATGAGAAGGAGCGTGCACGCGTGCTGGCTGCTGAGGGACCAGTGCGCGGTGCTACGTCGGGCGCGACATCTGCCGGCCGCTCCGTCACTTTTGCCGACACTGTGTCAGCATCGTCTGGTTCACCAACCTCACGTGGCAGCAGCATCCGTGCAGACGAGTGTGGCCGCGGTGGTCGAGGCCACGGCCAAGATGGACACGCTAGCGACGAGGGCCATGGGCCTGCCATAGTCGATGCACAGAACATGGTGGTGGGCAGCCTGGGTAGGCATGGTGGCATGGACATGCTTGTAAACACTGGTGCAACCCGTGCCGAGCGTATGGCGGCGCGCTCATTTGGCACCAGCGTCGGCAACACGTCGCCTACCGCCGATGGTGTGCCCGCAAAGGGGCTGCAGGCGGCGCTGGAGCGTAGTCGCGATAGCCTGCTCAAGGAGCGTATGGACACGGGCACGGCACGCAAGCCACCGACAGTACTGCACGTCGACGCCAATGCTGTAGAGACATCTAGACGAGCTGCGGCAGATGTGCAGCACCATGACAGCGACCACGCACAACTCAGAAACGCGCTTGACGATGACGCCGATGCATTGGCCGACACGTTTAGTCGAGTATCAAACGAGGACATAGACGACAGCGAAGATAGTAAGTAACGGCTATAATAGTGCTTGTGGTGGCGCTGTTGCTTACTAGACGGCGGCGCTAGTGTTTTTATTGGACGAAGAAGCAGAACTAGAATGTGACACTGAGCTGGCAGACTCGCCGCAGAGTGGAGCCGTGGCCAGCACACAAAATAACGTAGGCGCAGAGCGCAGCGCGGTCGCCTCGCCGCCCACTAGCCGTCTTGGTATGCACTTTGGCACTAGCGTCATGCCGAGCCAGTATGGCAGTGGCTTTGGCGCCAGCCAGGCACTCTACAGCGCATCCATGGTCGACCACGGTGTGTGGCATCGACGATCACGGAAAAAGTTCCATTTGGATATGGACGATATGCTGAGTGGCGAAGAGGGTGCTAGCGAAGACGCAGATGAGGCGCGTGACGGTCTTGTCGCGCTGCGTAACCAGCCGACGGGCAGCCAGTCGCCAGCCGACGACGACTACGCACACGCCACGGGCGATCCTCGCTTCCTTGCCACGTCGCTGCCCATCAAAATTCACCACCAAGATTCGGCCAGTGCTGCTCGGAGAAGAAGCCGGGGTTCGGGCACTGTGACGACTCTTCCCACGTTCGACGAGCTAGCAGCAGCGACAGCCGATGCTACAAACAAAAATACCGGTCCGGTCGGTGGGACTCCATCGTCGTTGATGATGGCGACAGGCCTGTCGAGCTGGGTTGGTCGCCAGGACCCAAGTAGCGATATGTTCTTGGCTGCCGGCCACTCGTTTAGCCGCAGCGAGCGCACGCGTCTGAACCGCTACAGTCTCGATCACGGGGGTTTCAATGCCGACCACATGGCAAATGACGAGCACGGTGACGACGATGGGGAGGTGAATGACGATGAAATGGAAGCATCTAGCGCCGAGTTTGTGGCGCCGCACCTGCTTGCCGCGCACAACTATGCTGGCGACTCTGAAGCGGTGTTTGGCGAAGTGCCGCGAGCTGCTCGCCTGCACAGTGTGGCCATGTAGCATTGACAGGCGCGGCGCTGCAGCACGTTTATCCCGCTCTTCTCATCTCTGCCGGTGTCTTTTATTGTCGCGTATGTATGTCTACCCCCCTGTTCGCACCATCTTTGCCGTCGGCTTTTCTTTTGCACGCACCTCCACTTGGTCAGACGCATCCCAATAGTCATTTACTTGGCCGTCGTGCCAAGCACAGTGCCCCGAGCTGTCTTTTACCCATGTACATGTGGCGTGACAAGTGTGTGTGTGTGTGTGTGTGTGTGTGCATGTATGGTGGCCCCTTTCAATGAACAAGTATTGGTTGAAAATCGCTCGTTCTGCGATGTCAACGTCGTCCTTATCCTCTGGCAGATGTCGACGCGTAAGCGCTGCGCATCGCATCTCTCCGTTTGTCGCTCGCTCGTCGACCAAGCCCCTTTCTTGTCGTGTATCGACGACTATCTGCGGAGCACACTCCCCTCGCTAGGCGCACGGAAGCATGGCAAACGATGAGTAAAAGGAGTGTGCACAATTTGTAGACGCCCGACAGCCTTCACAACGGCCGCCTCCCACTCTGATAAAGCCGGCCACCCTCGCACGCGTAGCGCGGCGGCCACTACAAACACTGCGTCCATGCTAGCTTGTTTCGGCGTATTCCTACTTCAAGTGCACAATATCGCACGCCAGCTATTTTCTCGCATTAATTTCCGAAGCAATGTTTATTGCGCGAGTTCGATCTTCATCAAGCGCACGGCAGCCGCTGCCGTTTGAAGACCAGCAATCTGCAGCTGCCCCGACTGAACAGCATGCCGAGTACGTGCTGAATGGTCCGATGCCCTCGGCACGCAGACGGCATGCGCGCGCCACAACATGGTCGTCCATATGTCCCTTTCTGCTCTTTGCGCTACTTGGGTTGCTGTGCCCGTTAATGTCCTGGCATATTGCGGGTGTAAGCGCCCAGGATAATTTGGTTAGTCGTCTGGCGCCCAGCGATGCGTCTCGTCTTGTCCTGCCCAACGGCGACATCAACCCAAATCAGCCCACCTCGGCCGTGCTGATCATGGCCACGCCCACCGCCACGCCGACCACCCAACAGCGTCCACCCGGCAGCGGCAGCCCGACGCCATCATCATCGTCCGTCATGACTATTATCGTCACACATGTGCTGGCACCCTTCCAAACGCCCAACATTACCATTGTGCGTGCGGCCGAGGAGAATAGCAGTGCTAGCGTCAGAGCAAGCCAAGTAGCTTCATCGCTTGTTGCCGCCATCGTTGCCGCTTCCGTAATCTGTGCTTTCGTTGTAGCTGGAGTGCTTGCCGTCTAGTCCAGCACGCACACGCTGCATTCCACCATTCTTGTTTTTCGCTGATGCGCGCACTTTGGCTGTCGCGCCGCGCCATGTTACGTTCACTTTTGGTATTCTGTTGCTGCAGTTTGCTAGCATGAAAATATATCTAAATCTAGCCCATTCTGATAAAAAAGCAGCTCAATGCTCGGCGCGATATAACGGCTGGTGCACACCAGGACGCAGTGCAGTCGCGATTTTCTAGCAAGCAGCACTGTACTGACATTAATCAACAAACATCTACTCTGCCTGCAGCAATGAGCATAGGCTAAACTCGTATGCAGACATCTCCTGCAGTTGGTCTGCCCACAACACTTTGGCAGTCCATGCAAGTAACGTGAAATGTTTTGCAATAGCACATCCATTGTACGTGCACCATCTATTCGTGCGCTAAGCATTGCTTATGCACCCTCATCACTTGCGCGGCTTCTGCTTCATCTTCTTGCGCAGCCTCTTGTCAGGCTTGCTAATAAAGTACGGATCGACGCCCTGTCTGTTGCAGAAGGTACCGTTAACGTTGAGTCTACTACGATCGCAAGCATGGTGGCCAGACTCAGCTGCGCGTGCTCACCTGTACTTTTCCGTCCAGTTGAGGATCCAGCGGCGCTGTTTGGGCGTAAAGCCAAGCTGATGCTTCATCTCGTTGGACGTCACCGTGAAGAGATGGTTCCAGTCCTACGACGAGTATTGCTCTGTGTCAGTCCATGTTGGGCTTGGCTATTACCTAGACGTGCGATACGCCTGCTTACCTGAATCTTGTCGCCCAGTCCTTCGCAGCTGCGACCAATCTTGCTCAAAAAGACCGTGTGGTCTGTTATCGCGCCTATGTTGAAAGACATCGCTGTGGTGTTGGTATGCTGCACCACAAACGCGTCGTGGGCCGATCCAGGGTGATCCAACTGGCTACTTACCGCGTGGTGTCGGAATCGACTGTTTGGCAGCGCTGGAGAAGGCGCGCATCGGTGCAGGCCGAGCAAGACTCCTGGCAAACAGGCGAGCAAACATGTTGGAGGATTCAGCGACGCGACGCGACGGGTGGAAGAGAATGGCGGAAGCGATGCGCTGATTTTGGAGACACTTTCACAACACACGCTTCGTTCTCCACTACGCCACTATGGTAAGCAGTAGTAGCAGCAACAGTAAATGCCCGCTAGCACCACTGGCATTTACCAGTAACACCTACACTTGCAGGAACACAAAGGTGCCAAGGTCAATGAGACGCTGACAGAGGAGCAGCAGCGCCGCAAGAAGGAGCGCGAGCTGGCACGGATAGTGGAGTACTGCCAGCTCAAGGATGAAGCACTGGAGAGGGTAAGACGCCAGAATGCTGACGACACAGCAATGAGCGCTCACATTGACCACTCTTTTGCTTGGACAGCGCCGGCAGAATGTGTTGGACGACGAGGCATTTCGTCTAACTACGCGCTTGCTTTCCTGGAATCCCGACTTTTACACCATGTGGAATTATCGCCGCCTCATATTGCAGCATCGCTTCAGGGAAAGGTGGGTCGGTGCTAAGCGTATGCAAGCCATGGTGTAGCGCGCTGCTCATAGCATGCTGGGATGGTAGCACTGATGAAGAGCAGCAGCAAAAAGACTGCAGCGGAGAGCTGCGCTTTGTGGAGGAGGCAGTGCAGAAGCAGCCAAAGTCGTACTGGATATGGAACCATCGTGGCTGGACGCTGGAGACGATGCCGCAGCCTGACTGGAAGCGCGAGTTGAAGCTAGTCAGCATGATGCTGAATCTAGACAGTCGCAATTGTACGCCATCCATGCTGCGTACGATCTAGTACGTCTCGGCGACTAACGCAGTGCATGTACAATAGTCCACGGTTGGCAGTATCGGTACACCGTCATCAGCAAACTCCGCGCTCAGAATCCTGATCATGAAGCGCAACTGGTGCGTGATGAATTTGCCTATACCAAGCAAAAGATTGCGCAAAGCTTCTCCAACGGTTCGGCATGGCATTATCGTGCCAAGCTACTGCCCAAGGTGTTTGCCGAGATGGCACCAGCAGACCGTGCTGCAATGATCAACGATGGTAGTTTGCCGAGTAGGCCAATATGCTGATAGTAGTTGCTGATGTTTAAAGATGCGCAGAATTCGACATGGTTCGCTCTGCGTTCTACACCGACCCGGACGACCAAAGTGCGTGGATCTACTATCGCTGGTGGCTGACCTATCTTGCCGAGCATCCACAGGAGAGTGCATCCGATGATGCGTACACGCAGCTGCTGCGGCGAGAGGCAGATGTCATTCGTGAGCTACTGGATCTAGAGCCTGATGCCAAATGCAAGTATCCATGTAAACGCGCCTTGCTATGCGTCAACGTCTGCTCACTACTGCATTGCGTGTAGGGCCACTTCTTACCTTGCATGATGTGCTTGCACGATTGCAAAAGCAGCAGGCGGCCACAGATGTGGAAAAGGAGGAGATGCGTACGTTGCTAGAGCAGTTGCAACGCGTCGATCCGATGCGTGAACAGCGTTACGTCGATCTTGCCAAGGCCTGATGCCACATTATAGTGCTGCAGCACCATTGCGCACTGCAGCACGCAATGCGACCATTAAACCGTATTGTGAGTGAATTTTAGTGTAAATAACTAGTGGTAGATTGCAAAGAGCGAAAGACGACAGCGCGGCGCGCCATTGGAGACGCACACCGTAGGTGACGGTCTGACGGTGCAAGCGACCATTACAGCGCAAATGGAAAAGTGAGAGTAGGGATATATATACTCAGATACAGTGCACAGCCACAGAAGTGACATCGCCGTTGTTGCTTCGGCGGCAGGCCTGAACCAAAAGCTTAAAGCCGTCGTCGTTTTCGACCCGCGTCAGCACACCGTCTTCGACCAGCACCAACAGCCGACGTTCTATGTCGGCCTGAGACATGCCGGCGCGCAGGGCCTTGCGCACTACAAGGCTGCGGAAGCCTTCGTAGCCGGCCGAAGCAGCGGCACACAGGACGATGCGATGATCCTTGCTGATGATTAGCTTGACGAGAAACTGGCCCGGCGGGAGACGGCGTGCAAGTATGCTAAGATTACTTTCGGAAGCAGGAACGGGCTTTTGGTGGGCGACAGTCGGATGCGACGCAGCCGGCGGAGGTAGTGTACGATGTGAGACGAGCGTCTCCGCCTTGCGGGTTGTGGTAGGAACGGCGTAGACAGAGTGAATATTACGTCCCGCAGGGAACAGCGTGCTAGTGTCCAGAATGGTGGCATTGGCCTCGTCCCGCACACTGTGCTTTTTGGACCAAGCAGTCTCAGAACTGCGTTCCGGCGGCGCGTTGATGATGGTCGCTGTGGACAGCGGAGACTTGGCTGGGTTGAGGGCATTAAAGTATGGCGTGCAAGGAGGCGCCACCAGGTATGCCGGTGAGGCAAGCACTGCTTCCGACATTGGCCTTGGCAAGTGAGCACCCGCCGGCCTGCGATGGACGGCAGGCGCCATGGTGTGTCGAGGGAACGTCACATCCTGTGCAGCGGGTTGCTTCGCCTCAACCGGTTGTGCCGGCCTGACCGGCGACTGACCGTGCGCGGAGAGCGATAACACCGTTGGCAGCGACGATTCTGAGGAGGATGGCCCGTGCTGCTTCCGACCGGTTTTCTTTGCTGTGTGTGTATCAGGCTTCTCCTTGGTAGCTGCCAAGGGTAGCAGCTGTGGCATCTGCAGTGCCAGAGGCGATTCCCCGGATACATTGATAACACTGCTACAAGTGCTTGAGGCGCTTTGCATGCTAGAGTGAGCGGTAACCGAGTTGCGGCGAAGTGGCGATTTGGCGCCGACGACCGGTGGAAGCACGCCGCCCATCATGGATGAAATGGAGGAGCGTATGCTAGGAGAGTAGCGATGCGTTGTAGCCGATGTCACTCGGGAAAACATCATGCTATCCATCGACTGAGCATTGCGAACGTGCATCGGCAGACCATGCTGTCCCAATCTCGGCAGATGCGACAGCTCTTTGAACACCGGGGTCGCCGCATCCACGTCATCATCCGCAGCATTCTCCTGGTTTGCCGATGGCGTCGCCGAAGCAACATTGTGAGTACTATCGGCCGGCATTGTGTTGTCGCCTAGCACCATTGGAGAGGGCGCCGAGTCCGCGTAGGAGGACATGGGCTGGATACGTGGCGCAGCAGGAGGTTGTGACTGCTGGCTCCGCCTCTGCGGCATGGGCGGTGACGATGCAGCCAGTATAGACGACGAAAGTCCTGTTGGCAACGTTTCCTGCGGAGGACTGGCCTTTTGCAGCGACGGCAGCGGCGGCGGCGGAAGCACTGGAGCGCCCGGGCTAGACGGCACGCTCCTGTCGATGATGCCGAAAAAGTCGTCTGGCACCAACGATGTGAGTGGCGTCTTTACGGGAGAGGTAGCTGGCACCATGGCTGGTTCATCGCTAGCAACTCTGTCTGCCTTCTTGGCCGCCGACGACACCGAAAGCCTGCTCTTTCTCTTCTTCTTTTTGCTGATACCTTCATTGGGTCGCTGCTTGAGCTGGTGAGCTGGCGCACTGTTGTCGCGAGACATTAGATACGGACCCGCCGGCAGCTCCACCTGTACCTCCACCATAGACAAAGCCAGCGAGACTGGGCGGGTACGAGCGTGCTTTGCATCCTCCTTTGATCCGGTAACAGCCTTTTGAGACACGCCATTCGGGTATAGCAGCTGATTGTTAGCTGGCTGTCCGTGTTCGATGACAACGACCGGCACGTCCTTGGCCTGCAACTGATCTGACACGACGTACGTCGACGGCGGTATGGCGCGGGTAAGGCCGGATTCTGGGCCAGCTGGCAGGTTTACAGTAGCAAGTTGCGCCGGGTAAGAAACGGGCATCAGCTTGTTGCCGCTAAACACTGGTGACGGCGATGTCGCCAGTGTTTTGCGCAAAAGCATTGGCGATGGACCGCGACTTTCCGGGTCAAAGGACGAGGACGGCATTGGCACAAGCGTGTGAGCCGTAAACAGCTGGTCGTCCTCAAACGAAAGGCTGTCGTGGTCATCGATGGTGCTTGCGCTGTCACTGAGCGTGTTTGCCATGCTGTGCTGATACGGTGCGTCGGACAGTGACGATGCGGCGCGCTGGGGGCCATGTTTTGCAACTGCCGCATCGGCCAAACGTTCTAGCTCACGAACGATGCTATTGTGACCTTCCGGCATCGATTCATTGCTCGGATTGGCCAAGGTAGAGTGATCCGGACCAGATGGATGGGTGGGCGTCGCTGGCATGCTGGCATGCAATTCAGCCGGTCCACTAGACCCAGGCATAGCGCTGCCATTGCCGTTGCTGCCGGTGGCGTGATACGCATCCGTCGTTTTGGTCTGTCTACCTGTAACGTCCGTTGGGTTGGGCATACCTTCATCTGGTATTGCTACAGCTGGCACGGCACTATCCGGATTACGCACCAAAAGTACGCGCGATGTCTTTGCTTCGGTGCCAGCATAGTCTGCCAGCAGTACGTTGGACACGCTGTTCATCGGCACCTTGGCGATAGACGATGAAGATGTACGCCGATACGGCGAAGACTCGGGGATCGCACTTAGAGGGGCATTGAATGGCGTGGACGACACAGAACGTGGACCAAAAGCGTTTGCTTTGATATGCCAAACACCGTCAGCACGAGGCGCCGTGGCTGGGCGGCACAGCATAAGATGCGGCACTGTGGCAGAGCTAACGTCGTCTGAAGCTGTGGGTGTAACAGCGGCAGCAGGTCGGAGTGGAAGTGCTTCGCTGCTGCGCGCCTTCACCTGCACTACCGTTGGCATAACAAAGCGGGCCGTAGGATCGATGGGCGGGTAGCTGGCGGCAGAGCCGTATACCTTTTCCTGGTGACGCGGGCGCCGGTGCGGCACGCCGCCATGGCCGAGCAGTGATGAGCGTCGCGGCAACACGACAGAGTCCGACGGAGAGCGCACGTGGCGGGTTGAGGGGCCAGCGGCGTGTGCGGATGGCATTCCTGGAACACGCGGCGGCGGCGACTGCTTTGGCGACTGTGGATGGCTGTCGACAGGATTTGCCGAGGCGGATGCCAACGAACTCGTCGGCGACGACGGCAGCGGCGGCTGCGCTGTCACCAAAATCGTGTGGCGCGCGGTGCTGCGCTGCGATCCTGCCTTGAGAGGAGCGGTTTGGACATGGGAACCAGGCTGCACCGACAGATGCTGCTGGTGTGGCTGATTCTGCGGCGTCTGCTGGCGACGTAGCATCGAGATGCGCACCAGCGGCGATCGTATCATGAGCTCTGCATCCGGACTATCTTCACTGTCTGTATCTTCCAGTCGCAGATGAGCTGGACGGCGCTTCATGGTTGTGAGCATCAAAGGCTGCGAAGGTCCAGATGCTGTCTTTGTACCGGACACTGTGGCCGCAGCACACTCTGCCTTTGAATCAGCATTGTCATCCAGGCTACCATAGGCAGAAAAAATGTCCAGCGCATCCTCATCTTCCATGTTGGCACAAGGATGGGCCATGTTTGATGGCGACGAACAATGGACGGCGTGGTCGCTGTTTGCAGCCGAAACAGCATTGTTGCTGCCTCGCCGCGGCATGGGATCACTGCTCTGGCGTAGATGATAGTGCTGATCGCCAGTTGGCGTCTGATCCGCCAATGGTACATGGGCAGCCGGTCGGCCAGCAGTCTGGGTGGCAGCAGCAGTAGTAGTAATGGTAAGCGGCTGTCCATGGATGCGCGTTGCATGCTGGATCAAACGTACGTGTCGCGGCCGATGTGAGTAGGATGATTGATGCTGAGGAGCCGCCTGCAGCGCCGTAAAAGTGGAAGGTCCACCGGCCGTGCTCGAGGCCTGATGCGGCAAAGATGGCGGCATAACGAGGCTTGCATGCATATTGCTGTTACTCGGCTGGCAGCTACTAGTGTGGAGGGACGCGACTCGCTCCATGAAGGGTGCGGCGCTTGACGTGAGAGCAAGAGAGCGAGCGAGCGAGCGAAAGAGAGAGAGGACGATAAACGCCTGCGTCGTCCAATTGTAGCGTAATATGAAGGCTTGCGCAAGCGCCGGTGCGGTGAATACTTGTTGGCGATGGTACGCGCGCGCGACGAAAGACGTGGCTGGCACCAGCAGCACGCCAAGGGCAAAGCGGATAGATAGAAGCGAACGATAGGAGGCGATGCAAGGTGTATGTAGGGCAAGGAAGGCTGCACAGCAGGACCCAACGAGCGACCACCGTGCGCAGGACAATGGTACAAGCGTCAAGGCAGTGGGAACGAGACCAGCTCGTCAAACGGCGATTCCGGCCGTGGCAGCTATGCAACGAGAAAACGACGTCGAACCGAGTGAGGATGGCGAGTAGGCGTGGGTGGGTGGGTGGGTGTGGCGGTAGAGAGAAGAGCTGAAGTACTATGGCATGAAGCAGCATGGGCGAGCATCTAGTAACGGGGACTTGCGCTGGGAATGGCGCCGCCGGCATCGTAACACGGCAGTGTTTCAGGCCCACAAGTTCAGCCAGTAGTACCCGTGCCCGTTGATACGTGTGTTCCATCGAGTAAGGGAGCGAGCAGAATGCCGCCGAATAGAGGAGACGGTGCCTGTGCGACGACATGTCCCCTGTGTGAGCTTGTATGTGCTAACGGCGGTGCGCTGTGCACAAGGCCGCGTAGCGTTTGCAGCCGAGGCAGCAATGTACCTGGTAGCTTGCGGCCGTGCAAAGCAACGTCGCTCTCCCGAGTGGCATACGAGCGTGGCAGGTATCTGAAACGTAGGCAGCAGGCAGTATAGGACAGACCCAAACTAGCGAGGATAGCACCACTAAAACCTAAACCAGGCGCGATCGAATTGGTATTCACAAAACGGTGCAAGTCTTTTCAAACGTAGTGAAGGCCACGGAGCGCACTACCCTAACCAGCGTGTCAGTACCGACTACGTTGCAGATGGCAGCCTGCTGCCCGCCCATTATGAATATTTGCACAGGGAGGCGGCACGGATCACGCACTTACAAGGCCAACCGTGTAGCTATTTGAAATGTATGCCAACTCCCGGCGCAGTGTCGCAGCTTGCGCCGCGCGATAGGCACATCGCGCATCCGCTGAATAAGATTAAACACTCACTGCAGCCTGAATGTGCCGGATATATTTATCTGCGGTCTGGCTGAAGCACGGTGATGCTGCAGACAGACGAACATTCCGCACCTGTTAATGCTACTTGCCTATGGTAGCGCCACGGCTAAACGTACCCTTGCAAACGCCACGATGTACTGTCTGGCGCAATCGCGCATGGCCAAAGGGCCGGCCCGTACATCATGGCTTAGTCTTGCGCCTGTGCTATTAGCGACCGTGTACTTGTTCTCTTGATTATCAGCCCACGTGACTTGGCATCACCTCCACCTCACAATACTATTTTCACTCATGTTCAATGAACGCTATCACAGACCACAAGCAAACTTGGCTGGCATGCTATACCCAAAGCGCCCTATTAAACGCTGATGGTACTAGGCAATGAAGCAGCATGCATTGGCCTAGTATTTCGGTGGCGCTCCATCTATACTTGCTTCCATTGGCTATTCTCCTGGGAACCAATTTTAGTTTCAGCTGCAAGTCGGCGGTTAGCTCCCGGTTCCAGGAGGACTGTTGTACTTTGTCGTGGCCGATGCGTACGGTCTTTTCATACCAGACCTGCCCAAGGACTGCGCGTATCCGACGACTTACTCGACGCTGCCGTTCAACCTCGTAAATAGGTTGTCTGTACGTGTACGCGTCGTAATGCTCTTGACACTGGTTCTGGAGCACAAGTACGCCTTGTCGTACTCTTTCCACCTGTGCTATAGCCAGTTCCTTGAATGCAACGGCGTCGACGGACACTGACAAGTCGGTATACTAAGTGACGAGGCAAGCAGCCGAGTGTTGGCAGTTGGCTACTGGTACAAGTGCGCGTAACGTGGCGGGATGCATGTGCGACTAGACCACCGCAGGCGACACTGGCATCTAAACGGGCCTATGGCCTGCGGCGGGTTAGAGCTGTGCGCCTGTGAACAGTCCGGCGTGTAGGCACTCGATACAATACGAGGCGTGTCGTGCGTCGTCGGCATGGGTGTACACGCGAGCGTGAAACGTGCCATGCAAAGCGGCTGCTGGCGGCCTCAGCAAGCGCTCCCACTTGGCTACAGGATCATCTAATTCCATGTGCTATGCAAAAGGCCATGCAAGCAGCGAAGCGGCTGCCGACCGCAGCAGACGCCGTCCTTTACCGACCTGCTGACGGCCGACTATTTACGCCTCCGATGCATGTTGCTGTCTTCTTGTGGCGTTATGAAGTTTGGCTTATGCCATAAAAAGCAGCCGCGTGAGCACCTGTGGGCCAGCCGACACGATCCCTAGCAAATGGCCGGTGCCTGCACGGGTCCAGTCCCTTTGCGCATGCTGGCTGACCAGCGCGCTGCTGCCGCTGTCGCATCAGGCCCATGCATCGTCGTCCACGCACATGCTGGCCTACGCACGTATTCGCACGCCTGCCAGCCGGGAAACAGGTCATCTGCGCCTGTGGTGCTTTGCCACCAGCGCGTCGCGGTTCCGTGCATGGGTCCGGCTTCGTTTGCTACCGCACGGCCTTGTACGCAGCCGTCGGCTTTGCTGGCTACCCGCGTGCGCCTTCGCTGTCTCGTCCGCCTTGGCTTGTTCATCTCACTGCAATCATTGGTGCAGCTGGCGGCACACCTCCGCGCCAGCTACTAAAGCCGCCGCGGTATACACATCAAGGTGGCTACGACGCCCACCACGCGCACACCCCCTTACGCCTGTTGTGTCCATCCGCCATCTGCCGTCGCGCAAGTAACCAGGGTGGAGCCAGTCCGCTGCGCTCGCCGCCGTCTGCTCGGCGGTCCCCTTGAAGTCCTCGTTAGGAAAAGGAGCAACGCCTATTTGTAAACCCGCGTGCATCCTACACATCAGCTCCCTTGTTGGTAGGTGCTAGCGGGTGAGGGAATGCATGGACTATCGACGCCGCTTTGCTCTTTCGGCAGAGTCCGCCGCTCCGCAGTAACTTCTCATTCACGCCGCGCAATCCGCCGCCGCTTCCACGGCTACTTGGCGCTACGCTCTCTTTCCACCCTTTTCTGCTCACACGCTTCCCTCTCTCTCTCGTGCCGTGCCCGCCTCTTGTCGACCCGCGCCGTGCTTCTCCCATTGGCCGCCACTCACACCGCATTCATCGTTTGCCGCATCTCCTAGCATTCCACGTTGCCTTCTACACGTATTCAGCTACTCATACGGCCAGCACACTGTGCCACCAGCTAGAGCACTCGCCGGCCGTCAAGCGCCGTCACTGGTGTCCCTTTGCGGCTGCATAATACCAGACTTGTTTATCGGCTCGCCGATCGAGCTGAGCATCCAGCGCCGCCATGGAGACGATAGCCGTCACGTCTGTGCAGCCGCGTTCGCTGCCACCGGCGCGGCCTGCCAAATCACCAGCGCGGCTTCATTCAGGCAGTATCAGCGAGGAACGCCCGCTGCCGCCGCTGCCAGCAATCACCCTTACCGAGCCTATATGCGTGGCGCTGCCGGAGACCGACGGTGCCGCTGCGGAACGCATAGAGCCGCAGGAAAGCCCGACCTTGCCGCAGCTGGAGACCTTTGAGCTGGGCGCTGAGATTAGCGCTGCTTTCCAGCAGGCCGCCGCCGCCGAACCAACGTCCATCACGGCACAGGCGCTGGCCTCCACCGTGTCTTTGGCGCTCTCTTCGTCAGCAGCCACGCCCGTCTGCCCGCAGACACCGACGCTGGCACCAGCAGCTGACACGGACGCTATTTCGCTTGCGCCATCCTCAACCGATACCGTCATGTCTCGGCCGCTGCCGGTCGTGCCGCCTTCCTCGCCGCCCTCTTCGCCCACCTTGCCGCAGAACTCGGGACTTCAGGCGCCAGAGCGCCATCTAAAGCGTCGTTCCATGCTTCATCGGCCTTATGTTGGCGTCAAACTTGCGTCCGAGCTCGAGTCAGCTCGCGTGGTGGCCTATGAGCGGCGTGAGGATGGCTGCTTCTGGTATACACTGCATGTTACGCCCATGATACGCTTTATGCCGCCGCCACCTCAGAAGCCACGCTACGTTTTGCGTCCGCAGCCGTATGCCATCTACCGCATTTGCGATGACTTTGTGGAGCTTAGCCTGCGTTTGGCTCACACGTTCAACATGGATGCGTCTGGTGATCGTCCGCTGGCCCCACTGCTGGAGAGTTTCACGCGGGCACAGCAAAGGAATGCTCACGTGCCGTTTGATATGATGGATCAGCTGGACAGCTACATGGCGCGGCTCATTGCATCAGACCAGCAGGTGCAGCAGTCGCGTCCCTTTCGCGAGTTTCTCGGCATCTGGCGCTCTGACGTGGACTACAAGGTTAGCCGGAGTGTAGAGGATCCGCTGGCACGTGCCTTTGCGCTGGGCACCTTGGCCGACATTGAGCCACAGTGGCAGCCAGCCACCGAGGAGGATGTGCGGCATGGAATGATACAGGCTGCCAATCGGCAATCTGGCGGCGTCATGGACATTTCACCAGGAACAAACGTGCCATCGCTGCCACCGTCACCCTCGGGCACGCACGTCTCATTCGTGGATGGGGGTCAGAGCAAGCACAGCAGCAGGTCCAGCGCCAATACAGGTGGCGCCAGTCCAACCAGTCCTCGCCGCAATGTGCTGCATCCGATACAGTCGCTCAAGCGTAGCAAGAGCATGGGCCGTCTGGTGCAGCGGGCCAAGGCGGCCTTTTTGCGCAAGCGGCCATCGGCTGAAGACTCTAATAAGCGGAATAGTGCCCAGAACAGTCTTGACGGCATCACCAGTGGCAACACTAGTGCTCGGGTGAGCGGCGAAGAGGCACATTCGAATCGTGACAGCATTGAAGAGGTGGTGGCTGCCTCCACGCTGCGTCACATGCGCAATGGCTCTGTGGGTGTGGTGGCCATCACCACTGCGCCCTGGAATCGCAATCTCATGATGTCTGACGAGGATGAAGACGACGAGGAAGCAGAGAAAGAGAGCACGTTTGATGTTGGCGCTCAAGATGAACTGTCGCCTAATGGAACCCTGCGCGATAGCGCCTTGGCCGATTTTCCCGTGCCGCCCATGACACCTCCACCGCCTAGATCAAACGGCACGACACAACGCATGCCCGAGCTGGTGCGCATTGGTTCGGTGCGTGGAACAGCCTCGACACGTGTGGGCGCCGCAGCAGGCAGCACCATGGTGGCACCCTGGAATCAGAAGCTGGTTCAGCCGCCAAACACAAGTCCGCGGCGAGCACAGCGGCCATTGCTCATGTCGCCGGAAAAGTTTGCCGCAGCACAGGAAGCCGCTGCAGCGGATAGACACTCAGCGGTGCATGTGAGGGAGTGGTCGGCGCCGCCTGCTAGCTTATCGCGATCGCAGTCCATGCTGGAGCATGGCGCTCATGCCACCGGCGCTCGGCCCCACTTTTCGCTGCGCAAGGCACTGGCAGCGCGCGCTGCTGCTGGCACACATTCGCGCACCGTGTCTGATGCTAGCGTAGTGTCCAGGCCAGTATCTGCCGCATCTTCGGCGATCGATGCCGCGAGTACCATGAGCGGAGGCGCTGACACGTTGACGTCGAATGATTCGGCAACCCTCGAGGTTGCTGAAGCAAACGCAATGGCCAACTTCCGCCCCATTTCCGGATCGGCCATGGCGGCAGTTGCTGTGCGTGCCGGTGGTGGCGAGCATGGCGGCGAGGTGGACGCAGCGGTGATCCGTCGGCCGCTGGTGCGTGCCATTACGCTAGCCGGACTGCGTCGCAAGCGGACTCAGGATAAACTGAAGCAAGAGGCCGAAGCGGCAGCAGCAGCAGCCACCACTACCATAGAAATGACCGAGGAGGATATTGCCGAGGAGACGGTCGTAGCGGCATCTGCTGACGATCAGGATGCTGGTAAAGTGGTCGAACGGAATACGAGCATCCGCTGGAAGACGCCGCTTGATATGTCGGAGCTGCGACGGCGCCTGCCTGTCACCTCACCCTGCACACCCAACGTGCCCGTGACGCCCTACGAGCCGAATAATGCCATGGCAACCGAAGCAGACGCCCCAGCGGCCGAGTCGCGATCACGCAGTGCGGGCAGCAGTCCAACAGCCTCGTCGTACGGTGTCGTTGGCGATGCGTCGCTTTCTTCGCTGGCTGCTGTAGCAGCACACCATCAGCGACAGAGCCAGCTGGAACAAGCAGACGGCCAGCTGCAACAAGGCGGCCTGACCCGGCATCGCTCGCAGCCAGGCATCCGCGACTCGGTGCTTATCCAGCGCACGGAGATGATTGCACCCCGGCCGACACCTGCTCAGCTGGCACGCGCGCGCACCATTGCTCACGCCCCGTCGGACACGTTTGTACAGCGTCGTCGTGCAGCCGCAGCCGCAGCGTCAACGGCAGCAGCAAGAGCTGGCCGCCGTAAGCAGATGGTTCAAGTGCTCCCAGACGACTCGGCTCAGGATCTCATTGATCTCAAAGTGGTACTGGATCAGACGCGCCTGATCAAGCTGCAGATCCCGCGACAAATTACCTTTGACGAGCTACGCACGCGTATCGAGGACAAGTTCCGCCGCTGTGGACATGGCGACGCGGTGCTGGAAGATCGCGTGCTGGTCTACCGCGAGCAGGCGGCGGATGGTGCCATCGTCCGACTAGAGGGTGATTTTGCCCTGGGCGTGGTGCTGTTTGAATGCCCCGAGCGCACCACGTTCTTTGCCGTGTAGTGTCGCATCGCCGGCCACTGCGCTCGTTACACGGTCGTTTCTTGCCTTTTCTCGCATGTGTTATTGCGCGCCTTGCCTTGGTATTGTTTATTCTTCCCCTCATGTCACTCACATCTTATCTATACGAATATCATGGTTAACTCTAGCGTAATCGGGCACGTGGAACACGGGCGAATGGGCTGGAAGATGCCGCGCCAAATGACGTGATTTGTGCTGCTGATTGGCCCGCGCTTACTCAGCACCCTCTTATTAGCGCAACGCAACGGCGACAGCTCGCCTTCGTCACCGCAATCTTCTTTCTTGCATCGTCTACCTATCCTCTCATCACTCAAGCTCATTCACCATGATTGTCGAACTCGGAGACTCCGCTCACCTGGCTAGCCTGATTGCCACCCCAGGCAAGGTGGTCGTTATCGACTTTTACGCTGACTGGTGCGGCCCGTGCAAGATGCTCAGCAGGTCTGTGTTTGAAAAGCTGTACAAGGACGCCGAAGATGTCATCATCGTCAAGGTCGACATTGAGCAGCACCAGGTGAGTGGATAGCGTGTATCTAGGGTAAATGTGCTGTACGCGTCGGCTGACGCGTCGTTTTGTCTGCAGGATTTGGCCCAAAAAAACGAGGTTTCATCCATTCCGCTGCTCCACTTTTACAAGGACGGCAAGGAGGCGAATATCGCTATTGGCACCGACGAGAAGGCTACGAACAAGATGGTTGGTGCCCAAAAAGTCCAGGAGACCATTGAGAGGCTGCGTCAGGAGTAAATCTCGCGGCTGCTGTGCTGCGCCCATGGGCATGTGCATTAAACCGCCTACTGTGCCAGTTGAACTGTCCATTTGCTGCTTGTTTCCCTATTTGTGTACCACCGTGCAATGACCCGTATGGCTGCCCCGCGTCATTTCGTCGTGCTAGGAGGTGGCGCAGCTGGCCTATCTGCTGCATACCACCTGCTCCGGAGTGCATCGGCCACGCAGCCACGCGTTACGCTGCTCGAAGCGGCAGGGCGCGTCGGAGGTTGGGTGCGCAGCGAGCAGGTTCCGCTTGCCGACAGCAAGGAGGGCACTATCCTTTGCGAGACTGGTCCGCGCACACTCCGTCCCGCTGGCGCAGCCGGCATAGCCACGTTGCAATTGGTACGCAGGCTGCGCGCAAATGCCAATGTCGTCGATTGACGCGTGCCGTAGGTGAATGAGCTTGGACTGGCCGATCAGCTGCTGACGGTGCCGCATACTGCGCCGGCTGCGCGCAACCGCTACATCTACGGAGACGGACGGCTTCACCTGCTGCGTCCACTTTCCATCCTACGCTCTAGCTATGTTCGGCCAGCGGTGCTCTCTGCAATGGCGGGACCGCTGCGTGGCAGCAGCAAGCCTGCGGCTGGCGATGAAAGCCTGTATGCATTTGTTGCACGCCACTTTTCGCCTATGCTAGCCGAGCGCGTGGTCAGCGCAGTCGTCAGCGGCATCTACGCAGGTGATATTCACGAGCTGAGTGTGCGCGCCTGTGCCAATCGACTATGGCGACTGGAGCGCGATCACGGCTCGTTTCTGCGGGGTTTGCTAAACCCACAGCCAGCCAAGAAGCAGCAGGAAGCGCCCGAGGTGCTTCAGGCGCGTGCGCTGCGGGATGTGCTGCGTGCCTCAGGATCGCCTGCATCTGTGCAGGCAGCTGTCAATGCATCGGTGTATTCGTTCCGTGGTGGCATGCAGACCCTGACGGATGCCCTAGTCGAGCGCATGCAGCGCGAGTGGCCAGACCAGTTTGAGCTGCGGCTTCATTGTCGTGCACAGTCGGTGCAAGTTCAACCAGATGGTATTGAGGTATGTAGGCGCAAGCTGGACGCTGTACACGCTTGTTCCTGATCAAGCTGCAATGCTCGACAGGTTCGCCATACGGGCGGTGAGGGCAGATCAACGCGCGCAGACCATGTTATCAGCGCACTTCCGGCTGGTATTATGCGCACACTCGTTGAGACGCAAGACCGGCCTTTGCCTGCGCTGGCCGAGATCGGGAAAACTAGCGCAAACGTGGCCGTGGTCAATCTTACTTACAGTGGTCGTTTAAATATTCCGGACGGGTTTGGCTATCTGATCCCGGCAACGGTAGCCGATACTATTGCACTTGGCGTGGTGTTTGACTCGCATACGCTACCGGAACAGGACGGTGGTCTGGCTATTACGCGCCTTACCGTGATGCTCGGTGGTCGGCAGCGGTGGAGTGACGCACTGGACACAATGTCCGAGGCAGACTTTATCAGTCAAGCACAGCGCACCGTGCGCGAGCATCTAGGCGTCGATATGCTACCACTAGATGCGCGGGCACATGTGCAGCGCAAGTGCATTCCGCAGTACCGCGTCGGGCACGTAACTCTGCTTCAGCAACTTCACAACGAGCTTGCCCAGCACTACGGTGGTCGACTAAGCCTAACTGGCGCATCCTACCTTGGTGTCTCGCTGAACGACTGCATTTGGCGTGCCCAACAGCTGGCAAAACGCCTTTCGGCTGGTACAGACAGTACCGTTACAGGTCTAGAGGCGGCATCCATGCTCTAAATTGGCTAATACTTTCTGTAGCACGGCCATGCAACGCGGATCGCTTGCACGCAATACATTGGCGTTGCGTATACTCGGTGAATATGTATCATTGCTTGATGGCGTGGTCCATGCGAGCAAATAGAGCAATGAAATCGCCTTTTGTCGAGGAGCGAGATGGCACGGTGCGGTTTTACGGTTTTATTCTCTCGCGACGCTATCCAGCAATACAATGTACAAACGAGATAGCATCCCAGCTCCACCCTCGCGGGCAGACGCCAAATCGGACCGTCATGTCTTTACGTTGTTGCCGCCACCGGTCATTAGAGCAATCACTCTCCGCCATCGTGCCCATATATGCCAACTCAGCGCTCTGTTACCCCCGCCATCAGCGCACGCGCGCAGCGGTTCAGCTGCAAAAGCCTCGCCAACGCGCGCCAAAATAATAAGCACAGGTCTTCCCTTTCGATATTTCTTTCGTGCCGCACTCTCGCGCTCCATCTAACGCAACGCATCTATCTCATCGGACTGTCTACAGCGTGCAGCCCACGCCTATTTGCAGTTTCCTTGCAACTTCGTTGAGGCTACCCAGCCCTCTCTGCGCTAGTGCCGACCCCTTGATGCAAGCTCGCGACACCGCCCTCGCCTTGATAGATTGCATTTTTTCAAAACTCTACACTTTGCTTTATGGCAGCGATGGAGAACTTGACCATAGTTCGCGGATACTGAATTATATTTGCGCCTTAAGCAGATAACAGCTAATGGCTGACGCCGGCCCTCACCGTCGTATGCTTTTGTCAGCACTTATGGAGAAAAGTCAACGACAATAGGTATGCCATTGGCCAATCTTAGCGTGGCATTTGGTGATTTTGACGAAGCCTCAACGCTATCGCAAAAAGGCTTGCATTGATCCTTGAACTGTTCCGGTGGAATGTGTTTGATTATGTCTGCCCACTGCCTTCGCAGCGGATAAAGATCGCTTCTCAACCAACAATTCAGCGCAACAATTGGCACGCCGTGAATTAAAGTCCCGTCGTTCAGATTCAGCAGCCTATGGCCATTGTGAGGCAGTTCTACCAGGAGCATGTTCTGCGACACGATCGGTCTGATATCCTTCAGCTCCTGCGCAATCGACCACCTTTCCTTCATAGTCACGCCAGTATTGCTCTCCGTAAGTTCCATTAGTGCTATCGTTGGTGGCGTAGTATCCGCAGAATCCTTCCAGGAGGTGCGGCTGAACACGACAAAACTGCTATCGTCAATGCGGCATGATCTCAACGAATTGTCATCAGTGTAGAACTCCGTCTCACAGATTGCTGAGCACTGTGTTGGAGGCGCGCGGTCTGGCGCAAAATCCCAGAGTTGCCATGATATCATTGCATTGCTTGCTTTTCTCCTGATTTCGTCTCCCCACAAAAGGCGAATGCTATCTTCGGTGGCACTCTGTATTTGGCGTTTGTTTGCTTGAATCTCTAGTATTCCAGGACGAGATGTATGTTTGGCAAGATCAAATACGAATGTGATGCTTGGAGTGTTGCCATTTGCGAAATCTTTCTGAACCACCAGCCAGTTTTTGTACAGGCTAATGGTGCCTGTATATTTGCTCATGATGAGACGTGGTGGTAGGTGGAGTGCGCTCAGATGCCAGGCATACAAAGTGCCATCGATAGGCCCAACAGACATAGCCACGCTGTATACATGAACAACAGCGATTAGGTACTCTTCGGAAAGTTGATACTCTGTAACGAGCGTATCGTCTGCGTCTGCGCCACCCAAGCATGGCTGCTCGATGATCCATACTGGCTGCTGTTGTGGAGCCTGGATCCACTGCGATACGATGCACATGCCTTTTGTCGCACGACTAGAGCCAAGAATGCTTTGCAGACGCACACCACCAATATGCTTGCCAATAGCCTGTGTAGGCTGGTGCTCTGTATATAGTTTACGACGCCTGCGGTACTCGGTCGCGCGTCGACTACAGTAGGCATGAAACCAGTCAAGCAACTCGTCTGTTGGAAGAAGTGTCTCCTGCTGCTCTTCTGCAAACAGCAAGTGGGCTAGATGAGTCCGTGCATAGTGCCGCAGCCAGCGCAGCTCATTCTCGTCC
>KZ992587.1:0-28113 GCA_003614735.1 Thamnocephalis sphaerospora | reverse complement strand
CCTAGAGCTAATCCGAGAATAGCTCAGTTGGTAGAGCGGGAGACTGTAGTGAACACCTGTCATCTCTAGGTCCCTGGTTCAAATCCGGGTTCTCGGACTTTTTGCGCCATCTACGCACCGCATTTTGTCGCGATTTTGGTCTACATGCCCCGCAACTCGGCTGTAGCTGACTAGCCGCACATCTTTTACCCAATGCAGTGCCACTATTGCATTCCAAGCCCTTGCTAGTATCGGCAGCACTACGTAAAAGATCCGATCCAAGCTTTGGATTGACAAAGGCGACGCGTCATGATACTTTGCCAATCTTTATGTGCCTCTTACTGGCCTAGCTAGCTGTAACGTTGCTTCTGGAATGACCACAAACCGCGACCACAAATATCAGTAGCATCATGGTTGTGACCGGCACTCTTACTTTCTTTGCTCGCACTTCTTTGGTATATTCGTCTCGCACAACGAAACAATGCATACACACATTTTCTACTCAATCGACATTGGCATTGTTCCATAGGCACACCTGCACCGGAGGACACTGTTGGATGTGGCCGCGTCGATTGGGGCGGGCGTGAACCGTGGGTAATATTTAACATCATTGGGGCGTTGGACGCGGATGCCTACGGTGTTGCAATTTGCGGTCAAACCAAGGTCGCACCCACTGATCAGTCCGCAGCCACTCAAACACTGCTGGAATAATCGGTATTGGTAGTGCATGTTGGTTATTTATGATGCTGCAAACATTTGATGCATACGATGAATGCAGCTCGCCAATGATTCTTGGGTGTTGTTGAGACAACGAGCGTTTGTGACGCCTTTGTTCTATGACAATCTGAATTGCATACGTCACGCCGCAGAGTGTGCGAGCCGTGGGCGAGGGAGCCAGTCGGCCTGCCCTGAAAGTGCGGATGGCGCTCTAGGATGACATGCTTTTGCAGCGCAAGTGAAAGTATTGTACAGCGCCGCCACTTGCACGTGCTGGTTAGAATGCACCTGCTGTGATCGCGCCAAAAGTGGGGTGTGTGCTGAAGGTCTAGGCGCTTGCATAAACATGAATTAGTAGTATGTTTATAAATCACGCATAGCTCCCACTCCGATAGTATGCCCGTGCGCCACTACTTTTGTTTCTCACCTCCACCTCACTACATCTACTATGACCGACAATCAGCCTTCAGAGCGGCAGCTGGAGAAGCAGCCGGCGGTGGAATCGTCGTCCGAGCAGCCAAAGGACACAGAGTCTGCGGACGCTGCTTTGTCCGCGAGCGCGTCTACGGCGCCTGTTCTGGCGGCGAATGATCCGGCTGTGCAGCAGCAACTGAACGAGCTGCTCAATCAGCTGCAGCTGCAGGCCGTCGGCGGCAAGCCACCGTCCAAGGAGCACAAATTCTGGGACACTCAGCCGGTAGTTAAGTATGGCAAGTATCCCGACTAGGCAGCATCCGCCGGCAAAAGCTCATATATTGGGGCGTATTGCAGACGAAAAGGTCGTAGCTGAAGGCGCCATTGAGCCGTCGCGTGAACAGACCGAGATTCGCGCAAAGCCTCTTCCGCTGCCCAACGGCTTTGAGTGGTGCGTCGTGGATGTGACCAAGGAGGAGGAGGTAGGAGGGCAGCAGTAGCGACGGCTATGAAACACGTTGAGTCAAGTGGGCGCTGACAATTGCGACGACACAGATGAAGGAGCTGTATCGACTGCTGTCGGAAAACTACGTCGAGGACGATGATGCGATGTTCCGCTTTGACTATTCGCCCGAGTTTCTGAACTGGTGAGATGGGCTGGATGGCGCAGGTGTTGCAACGATGTCGCTTATGCAATGCCTGACTATAGGGCTCTGAAGCCACCGGGCTGGCACAAGGAGTGGCATCTTGGTGTGCGTGTGAGCAGCAACCGCAAGCTGGTCGCCTTTATCGCTGGTATTCCGGTGCATTTCCGCGTTCGCAAGCAGTAAGTGCGGATCTGAATGGTGACCATGTCGTTGGCCGTCTTATGCCAATGGCTAGCCAATATTTACGCGCCGTACCATCGCACCAATAGCAAGCAGCTGATGGCTGAGATCAACTTTTTGTGCGTTCTCAAGAAGCTGCGCAGCAAGCGACTAGCGCCGATGCTCATCAAGGAGGTGACGCGTCGCATCCATTTGACGGGTACTTTCCAGGCTGTGTATACAGCTGGTGCGGTTCTGCCACGGCCTGTGGCTAGCTGCCGGTACGTAGGATGCTGGACTAGATCGAGTGACGTGCGCTCTGCTCACACCAACGGTATGTTTGCAGCTACTTTCACCGCTCGCTGAACCCAAAGAAGCTGGTCGAGACCGGCTTTTCGCAGCTCCCCAGCGGCATGACAATGAAGCGCCTGCAAATGCGCTTTGCACTGCCCAAGGAAACGTCGCTGCGCGGTCTACGTCAGATGCGTGCTTCGGATGCGCCCAAGGTGCGGACGCTGCTGAATCGTTACCTGGAACGCAAGGAGTTTGCCCCCATCTTTTCCTCGGCGGAAGAGATTGTTCACTGGCTGCTTCATCGCGACGGCGTTGTCTGGTCGTATGTGGTCGAGGTAGGACTGGCCAAGACGGCGTCTTACCGCTGATTCATGCTCACGCGCCTTGACCATTGTCGCGCACAGACTCCCGACGGCAAAATCACCGACCTGGTCTCCTTCTATGCTATCCCATCGACGGTGATCAACGCAAGCAAGTACAAGACCATCAACGCTGCGTACCAGTTCTACTATGCGTCGTCGATGGCATTCGAGCCCAATGGCGAAGCTCTGCTTGGCGATCGCCTGCGTGTGCTATTCAAGGATGCGCTGATCCTGGCGCGCTCGGTATGTGCACCGCCATGTGACCACTGTAGGCTATTTGCATTGTTGACTGACCCCTTGTCATGCTGGGACTGTTGCAGGAGCGCTTTGATGTCTGGAACTGCCTGGACTTGATGGACAACCGGGAGATCATCGATGAGCTTCGGTTTGGCCCAGGCGACGGTACGCTTCACTACTACTTGTACAACTACAAGTGCCACTCGGTGGAAGCGGACCAGGTTGGCCTCATTATGCTGTAGCCGTGGATCCAGTCTGAGACGGGCAAGGATGGTCAGCTGTGCGCTGCCAGACACTGCTCCGGTAGCACTTGCCATGCTTAGGCATGTCGTAATAAACTCCGCTGGCCATCCCTGCAGTCGGCAGTCTTGTGTGCCGGCTGCATCTGTGGTGGCTTGTGGTGGCGGTGTAACGCGTGATCGTCTATGCGTATGTAGAGGCGGGCGTCTGTTGTGGTTGGGTGCGTGGGGTCACGGGCAGCTGATTCGGCCAGTGACGCGGCCGGATATCCGTCGTTGCATTCTAAACGGTTGCCTCCCGTTGACACTACAACCTGTCTACCTGCACTTCATTCATTCTTATTTGCACCTGTTCACTACACTATATGCGTGTGGCCAGGGTCTGTTCCTCCTCATCCTCTGCTGGCGCTTGACGGCGCTGCTGCTTCTCTTGTGCCCATCGCGCTGTCCAGTGCGCTCGTCTTTGTGCTGGCCATCGCTGTCCAGCCGTGCACCTTGTAGCTGCTCTCGCGCTACATTTGTCAGCTGTAGCGCACAAACAACCGTGCGCCAGTCTCTGTGTTTCTGCGTTGCTCGGCAGTCTTACCAGCGCGCCTGTGCTCGATTGGGCGGTGGGAGTGCATGCGCATCGGCTGGTAGCCGTGCTCACGCCTGGCGGCGGTCTCCTGCAAGTGTTACCTCCGTTGCACGTGCACTAGAATGGTAAGCTTATAGCAATGGGTGGACGGACGGACAGGCAGGCAGGCAGGCAGGCAGGCAGGCCAGCAGACGGGCTGGCAGCTTAGCTGACATAGTGGCCAACGCACGCTTGGTCGATGCGTCCAGGGAAACACATACTCGAATGAGCCGAGTCGTCCGTCACCGGCTGCGACTGCAGCACGTCGCTCTATAGGTCCGGCTATCATGGGACGCTCGGCGTCGCACGATTCGCACCGCCGTACTGCCTCGTCGTCGAGTCATCGGTTGATGCGGCTTAACCCCTTCAGCTCTAGTCGCAGCTCCATCGAATCCACACGCACTGTGAGCGAGCTGGGCGAAGCAATGAGTATGCGCTCCAACAGCAGTAATAGTCGTCTGCCGCCTGTGCCGCGCGGCCAGGTGGCGCGTCGGATGCAGCGGCGGGGTGATCTGCCGCTGTCGACCTCGATGCCAGCACCGCGCGACGCACTGGATCGAGTGGCCGAGGCTGCCGACGAGGAGCTCGTCAACGACGAGGGATTTGGCATTGGCGACGACGAGGATCTGGCCCGTTACATTGCGCCTGTACTCCAGGAACGCAGTCGGTCCGAGGGTGTAAGTGACGCAGATGGTTGTCGCCATCTCAAAGTGGCGATTGCGGTGTAGACATTGATGCTTACCAGTTGCATACCCATCGTAGACGGGTATTGTTTCTGTGTCTACTGCGCGCACGAGAAGAGAGCCAGAAGAGGAGCTGGTGCGCCTGGCACGTATTCCCAAGGTAAGCAGAGGACGCAGCATTGTCTTGGCGCCACCCACTAATGCACATGTGTGCAGTTTGAGCCGCTGATACCGCACAACTCCACTTCCTACTTTAACTTTGGCAGCTGGCTGCCAACTGCCAGTAATCAGAGTCGATATGTCGAAATGGACGGTAGGAGCTATTATGATTGTGCGTGCAGTGATGGCGCAGGCTAACTTGGTGGCGATGACCTTGTAGTGGCCATTGACCAGCAGGCGTTGGCGGGCATGTTTTTGGCCTACCAGTCACACCAGCGTTCGCTTTCGGAGGCTGTCTGCACCAAGCAGGTAAGCATCATGTGGACCTCCTTCGGGGGCGGATAAGGGTCGAGACAGCATCACTCATGCGCCGGTATGGCCACAATGGCAGCGCGAGGTTAATGCGTCAATCAGGTCATTGGACGAGTCGGTAACAAGAACCAGCCAAGTCGCGTCTAGTCAGCGGCAGGAAACCCACAAAACGTTCCTCAACGTATCCAATGAAGGTACGGAGCTATGTTTGTTGTGGCGGCAATCATCATCTTTGGTTCCAAATACTAATTTTAGACGCGTGCTGTGTCGCTAACGGACAGTGGTGCAGCTGCAAAGTCAGGCGCTCAAGACGCGTGAGCTGATTTACGACATTATGCAGACGCTGATCAAGCTGAATGAAATGCTGCCCAAGGATGATGAGCCGACTTTGGGCAGCGCGACAACGAGGAAGCGGTATCCAGAGCTGAGCCGTGTATACAGAAAGGTCGTGGCAGGCAATTCTGCCAACGTAAGCGTGGCCAAGGAGGGGTTTCTAGTGCAAAAGAATCGTCCGGAGCGCAACTCGGTCATGCTTACTGTCGACCCGGTGTTGTCGGATATGCACCGTGGGCCGGAATTAAGCTACCGCGCCATGTCGCCAGTGCGCTCTGCATTGCCATCGACATTTAGCGTTGACGCGCTGCGCAATACGGGTACCTTTTTGTCGTTCTCAAACGGCAGCACCAGCACAGCGACCAGCCAGCTACAGTTACTGCAACATCGTGGCATGGCCACATCGTCTACGCTGAGTGTAGCAACCAGTACGCTGTCGGCACGGCAACGGCAACAGCATTTGCAACGCTCGCCGAATACGCCCACCGCTCCCCAACACAATGACGCTGGCATCGAAGGCAACGATGTTGCGCAGTCCACGGAGCCAGCGGACATTGACTCGGTGCTGATGCTGGGCAGCCGGCCTACGCTGCCGGATCAGACCACGCCACGGAATGGCACGCCGAATGCGTCTATGGCTGTGCTGCGTCCCGAGTCGCAAACATATCCGCAAGTGAGGCTGCGACCGCAGTCGTCGTTGTCGCAACAGCCGCGAGAAGTGCGGCACTCGCGATCCACACTTGGAGACCCTCAACGACCACGGGGGCGCACTGTGCCCTACGACATAGCTACAGGACGCAACTCGGTCAAGCGACAGCGCGCACGTACTTCCGTTCATGAAGGCGAACGGGGCTCTCCGTTCTCCACGCGTACATTTGGCAGTCTAATTCGGCGTCTGCAGCTGGGCCTGTCCCTAAGCAGCAGTAACGTATCGGGGAGCAGCCATACAAACACTGCCGCCGCCGCCAATGGCGTGACCAAAAACTCGGAGAATCAGGGCCTTGGTGTGCGCGGGCTTCATGGTCGCCGGCGGTCCGATCGACGCAAGGGCAAACATCGCACGCCGTCAGCCAAGTCATCCAATGCCGACCTGACCTCCGATCTGTATCCGTTTGCACATACCACCACTTCTGTGGTTCGCTGCGCAGATGCAGACAGCCGTGGAGATGCGCATGCCGCCGATACAACCAATGGCACATCCAATGCACCTTTGGCTGCTGCTGTCGAGCGGGCCACACCCCTGGCCGGCCTGGACGATCATCCAAAGAATGCTGGCGCCATCTCTCCACGACGTGTTCGAACTCGCCTCGCCGCGTCTTCCTTTGGCAATGGCAAAGGCGCCGACTGGACGGAACGGACGGGGGGAGAGACGAGTGATGGCAACGACAGCGCTTGTTCTTGATCTGCTTGATTTCATCTCTAGCCTGCCGCCATCTCTGCCGCCGAGTGTGATGGCCGCATGTATTACCACCGGACCCACATCGTTCTTGTCCAGCAACCGCTGTAGTCTCAGTACCATTCGCTTCTCGCGCAGCATTCGCCTATCCTGCATCGACCATCCGGCACACCGTCGTCATTTTTCATACGAGTGTCCGACGTCTCTGTTTTGTTTAATAACCAATCGCTCTTATCAAACACGCTCTTCTGCCACAGCCGTGTCCTAGCATCATACACTTGCTTACTGTCTGATTACATTATCAGGCGTAAGTAGGCAGGCAGGGCGGCGGTCAAAATGGTCATGCGGTATCTCTTCGTCCACCATCTGCGCCGACAGTCCAAGCGCAACTGATGGCGCAGCCAGTGAGCACTGTATCATCGCGGCTGCCGAGTGCATTTGTCTTACCTGTGTAGGGCGGTGCAGTTCCAGCATCGCGAGCAAACTTTTCGCACTGCTCCAAGTAGCGGTCATAGTATCTGCCGGCCATCATCGTTAGCAGGGGGCGCTGCTTGCAAGCTGCGCTCAGCGTGCCAACCCTTTGCCATGGCCTAGACGATTGCCTTGCAGATCAAACGCAAGTCCTGCATTATACGCCAGATTGTGTTTCTGTCAGCAGGTCAGGCTGCGCTCAAGAGCGTAGAAAGCAACATACCCGGCATCACGATAAGATCCAGTCCGCCATCGGCAAAGGCTGTAATGGCGGTATTTGAGCATCTTTAGCCATACAGCCTGTCCGACGCCTGGTTACCTTCATCACGCTGCTCGCCATGTGCTGGCTCCGGAATGCCCCAGCGGTTCAGCGGCAGCGAGATATAGTCCTCCATCGAGCGTAGGCGCACCATTTCCATGAGGTCACCGTGCCAGCGCGGAACGTAGCACGCTTTGCCTACACGCAGCAGTATGAGTCGGGCTTCATGCAACACTGAACCAAGCAATCTCACCACTCTGAAACAGATCCTCAATAATACGACGGGTTGCCACTTCGCCATGCATGCTGACGTAAATGCTGACGCGCTGACTGCGGCTGTACTCGGGCAGCTGAAGTAGCTTCTCAGTCACCCGCTCCGTGTCGGCGGCAATAGTGTCTGCAGGGAGCGTACTCAGCCGCTGGCGCACCTGCTTGCGAAGTGCATTCTTGAGTGAGCGAACGCTTGTCTGCATGACGGCGGTGGAGAGGCGCGATTTCAATTTTGGCGTGCAGTGACTGTAAGACGGCGAAGACGCGCTGCGTCGCTGACTGCTCCTTTGCCACTCACTTCACACGCGCCCACCCATTCCTCTCTCCCACCCACCTATCCGCCTACACCTATCACCGCGTCTTCTAGTCCAGGACGCGTTCACACTAGCCTGTCAGCCAGCAGCCGGCTTCTTGGCCATGCTGCCTCTTGTTCGGATAGGACTGGCACGTAGTCGTGCGCGCTGGGCAGCTCGAGCCGGATCCGGTCGCGCTTACTATAACGTCGAAGCAGTGAAGCAGGTGAGGTATTGCTGGGCAGGCACAGGCTGTGCGCAGGCTCATTGCGACCTGTCGGCAGTATGCAGCGCAGGAGAGCAAGCCTGTTTCTATCCGCAAGCTCCTGCAATTTGGCAAGCCACCGCTAAGCGAGGCCAGCCTACTGCGGTCCGCGCAGGATGTCTGGAAGGAGCTGCCTGTGCGCATGGCTAAACGCGTGGTAGCCTTTCAACGTCTGCCCTTTATTGTGGGCACTAATCCGTATATTCGCGAGGTGCATCAGCTCTATTACGACTCTTTTGAGCGACTGCGCGCGGTGCCAAAGCCACGCGATCATGGCGACGACGAGGCGCTTACCGATATGCTGCTTGATTTGACTTCACGACATGCAGATGCTATTCCAATGCTGGCACGCGGTAGGTGGATAGCAAGGTGGCGCTATTGGCAACGTTGCTAAGCATGCGCGCGCACGTTTGCTAGGCTTTCTCGAGTCCAACCAGTACATGGATGCGGATATAATCAAAGATTTCCTGGACGATATGATTCATGCGCGTGTCGGCATTCGGCTGATTGCTGAGAACCACATTGCGCTACACCACTCGACGCCAGACTACATTGGCATCATCGACACACGGTTGCGTCCGGCAAAGCTACTAGAACGCTGCTCCGGCTTTGTCCAGGAGCTCTGCGAGATAAACTACGGCTCGACGCCAGAGCACATTATTGACGGGCAGACTGATGTCACGTTCCAGTATGTGCCCGTGCATCTGGAGTACATCGCCTGCGAGCTGCTCAAGAACGCATACCGTGCCACAGTCGAGCAAAGCGAACACATTGGGCGAAGGGAGCACCCGCCCATCCAAATCACCGTCAGCTACGGCAACGGCGACATTGGCATCCGTATACGCGATCAAGGCGGCGGCATCCCGTTTGATCGTCTTAGCCACGTGTTTGAGTACTCGTACACAACCGTGAAGCCAGACGGCGAGGATGACAGCGACGCGCTGGATAATATCTTTTCCACCCAAACACGTCTGGCAATGCAGACTGGCGTGGGCGGGCCAATGGGTACGTGCTGAAGGCTAGCGCGGCGTTCCGCGTGCACGAATGTCGCTGATGCGTCGATACGCGTGTATCTTTCCGGATGGGTCGACGCTCTGCATGTAGCTGGACTGGGCTTTGGTAGGTAACCGCGATGGGCCGCTCGCCCGCTCAGACATGGCTCTTACGCACCTCCAAACGCAGGCTTGCCAATGACACGCATCTATGCCGAGTACTTTGGCGGCACACTGGATGTCATGTCTCTGCCCGGCCACGGGTGCGATGTGTTTCTCCGACTCAGGAGCATAGACGACAGCTTAAATCGGATGGAAATCTAGCGCGCACAGCACTTGGAGTAGACAACCATGTGGCTCGCAATTTAGTAGCAGAATATAATGCAACGATGTGGTGTAACTGCGCTTTACGGCGTGTAAAAGTGTGTGGCGGTGACTTATGCGGATGATATCGCCTGTCGTTCGATGATGGAATGTTGGCTAAAGTGTATGCCAGAGGCAGCGTTTACCAGCGTGGTCAGCGGGTGTACTGTGCGCACGGCAAACAGTGGCGACATACCTCGAGTCTTTGAAGATGCGCCAGTAATAGTCGGCCAGCTCGGACTTGCCCAGTAGCTGCATAAACTCCTCGTCGTGCGTAATGATGATAAGCTGGAAGTTGCGCTGCTGCCGGCGAGTACGCACAATGCTGGCAACCGTAGTACCGGGAACGTTAAACAGACTGGTCAGTACTACCGCGCATGAGCATAACAACACACCTGGCAAGACTCTCCGCCAAGCTTTCCACATTGTCGCGATCTAAATTGGTGGTTGGCTCGTCTAGTGCGAGAATACCGCAATTGATGCAGAACGTTTCAGCCAGCGCCAACCGAATAATAAGCGACGTGAGCACTTTTTGGCCAGCGCTGCAACGGCCGCGCATGTCCAGCTCCGTATCTCCTTTGATCATCACCACCTATGGTGTGAAGTCACACAACTGTTAGTCAAGCACACCGGTACAAGTCCTGTGCAAACACATACGCGATAGTTGTACGACCGATTGCCTCGCGTTGTTTCGTGATCCGAGCGAATCTCAATGGCATCAATATCTGCAGTATACTTGCTGGTCAGAGGACGTGCTTGCATTACCAAACGGCGCTGTACTTGCCATTGCCACGATACGTGTTGATCCACAGCTCGTGGATGATCTTGTTGATCTCTTCCATTTTCAGCGAATGGTAGCGCATAATGGCACTGCGATGACAGGGTTGGCGGACTTGCGACATTGCTGCTATAACGCTGGCAACGTTACTTACTGGTCCAAGGCCTTGGAGTATTTTTCCAGATCCATGTGTGCCAGCTCGGTAGTCTACACAAGCACGTCAGCCTTGTGCGTACGTCAGTCCATCCTACGACAGTAGCTCACCTTCACTTTGACCATCTGACTCTGGTAGTTGCTCTCGATATTTTTGTAGTCGGTATTGAGCTCTCTTCGTAAGCGCACAATCTGATCTTGCATCTGCTTCACTTCGCCCTCAAGACCGGCACGCTGCACAGTGCAATTAGGCCGCTGTCACAGCACCACAGGGCCGTACTGCTATTTGCCACTACCCACCTCTCGATTTAGCTTTGACTGCGTCTCCTTGAGGGTGCGCTGACGCTCCGAATAGGAAACGTGGTTGTAGCCCTGGCATTCTGCTTGCACTGCAGCAATGTTTGCATCGCGCGCAGCAACCTCGGCAGTCAGAGTGCGGTAACGAATGTTGTGATTGATATTGCGCTCAATGTTGCGAATTTCAAGCGCCTGTTTTTCCACGCTGCTAATTTCTTTGGTGACATTTTCAATCTGCTCGTTGACGTGCTGCAGCCTGGTCTCCATCTGTGTGATTTCCACCTCGCACGCCCGCATGTTTGCCTGCCCACCATCTTCGGGATACCTGACGGTCGCGCATTCAGTAAGCACGCCATTGACATTGCAGGTCTGCTGCACCAAGTGGCGCCACTTACCGCTCCAATTCCTGAACAATGCTGCAGACACGGCTGGAGCCTTCCTGAAGTTGATTTAAGCTGCTCTGAATGCTATTCTCGTGCGCCTCGCGCTCCACCATATTGCTATGCACAAGCGCTTCCATATCCTCACGCTTTGGAAGATATAGATGAAGTTTGCTGTCGCATTCCTGCGCAAAATGCGGGTGTGAGATGCACGTTGTGTTTGCAATGTTGTTTTGACGCAATCAATGGTCTACCTCAATCTCCTGCTGATAGCGCTTCACATCTGCGCGCAACTCGTCAATCGCAGCGTCCAGCCGTTGCTTTGTATCGACTTCGCCACGCATGCGCTGCACTTCGGCGCGTACATCGCGCACGCTGTTTTCGCGCATCTGCAGTTCTTGCTGGCGCACCATGCGCTCCTGCATTACACGATCGCGATTGCGCCGGACCGTTCGCCTGCAGCGATGCGTTTTAGTCTAGGGGACAATCTACGATTGCATACCGCCGCTGAATACTCACTGCTTGTCTGAAAGCTGTTCGCGGTCGCGATGATACTCTTCCATTGTCCGTACGCTTCCCGAAACACGCAGCTCCTCTTCAATTTTGATGATGTCATGCTCGAGCGTCTCAATGTCCTCCAAAAGCCGCGCTAGATTTTCCCCCTTCTTACGCAGCAGCCGGGCAGTGTCCAGCTGCCCCTGTGTCGAGCCATGTTCAAGCTTTAGCTATAATCGGTTGCAGCAGTTGGGCGCAAGTCAGTAAGCGTTGATAGGTCATTTTCATCGGTTCAAATAATCTGTGGCGGAATTGCTTACTCGATCAAGTGTGTTCCCGGCAGTGGTGCGCTGACGCTCCTCAAGCTTGCATTGCTGTTCCATTTGGGGAATCTCAGTGCTACGGAGTCGCTCTACATCATCCCAGACAGGAGACAGCAAGCGAAGTGCGTCGCGACTGCGTTCCAAATTCTCTAGTGCATCCTGCGCCTCTGCCATAGCCTGTGGTGCACGGTCTTGCTTGCGGCGAAGCTGGTGTGCAGCGTGCAGCATTAGCGGTATGTCGGCACATCGGCATATCGGCATATCGCACGCTTTCACACCGACCATCTGCATAAAGCGCTCTTCTTCCTCGTGCTCAGGAAAGGCGCGGGTACAAAGCGGACAGTGGTGCTTTTCCTCGGCGCGAGCAATAAAAATGCGAAACATTTCGGTTGCTGAGCGCAGTTCAGCCAGGTTCCTACGCGCCCATGTCGACCGTTATTAACAGAGGGCGCACACCTGACGTAGAAATGCGGCTACATACTCGACCTGATCTGAGCAGTTTTGTTCCAGCGTTTTAAGTGCTGTTGGTAGATTTTCGCTGCCGCATGCAGCTTGGATGCGCTTGCTTTTTTCTTGAGAGCGCAGTCTCGTAAGTTTAAATGTGTCTCTGGAGCTACCTGCATCACCACCTACCAGCAAATTCGTCCTGCTTTTGCTTGAGCGCAGCACGACTGACGGAGAGTTTGGCGTCCACGCCGGCCAACTCCTTTGCAGCATCAGCATATCGTTCGCCGGCCTCCTTGACAAGCATCTCACAGGTACGAAAATGCTCTTCCGATGCCTCTACGAGCATCGTTGCGGCTGACATGGCATCCAAATCTTTGCCGAGCTCGCGGCTGATCTCGGTGCACCTATTGTCATTGAAGGTGAGACACATAATTTACAATGGGCCATCAAATCTACGACGACGTGCCTGCGCTGAGCTTCGTCCTGCTTGTCCTTGACCTCACGGCGTTTCACCGAAAGCGCTGCACGCTTCTCTCCGCTGCGATTGAGTTTGGCGATCTCGTCGTCGATTGTGGCAACGCTCACGTCAATGTCACGAAGCTCACGCTCAAGCGTGCGCTCCTTCACATCCAAATCATCTGCCTGGTGCTCCTGACGCATACGCTCTAGACTTTGTTCCTATCGAGTAAAGTTAGTACACAGTATGCGCTGAGAATAATTTATCCTAAATCGAACGCAAGACTCACCTCCTCAACAAGTCGTCGTTCCTTTGTGCGCAAATGTGCTTCGGTACCCATAATCGATTCAATATCGCGCATATGCTGTGCAATCTTGCCATTCGCACGTTCCTATTCGTATTTAAACAGCGGGTGCCGACAGTCAGCCAGCATTCTGGAAGTCGGGTCATTTTGTCAGCACTTGCGATGTTCTGTCCGGATGTCCGCTTCTGCGCCTCCATGGATGCAATCTCCTGGTCTATCTTTTGCCTTTCTCGCATTTGATCTGCCTCTTTGCTGCGATACAGCGCCTTTTACATTACCATTAGCGCCCATCGACATTATTGACGACATACAGATCCATGAACTACCTTTACTTCCTCCATCTCCTGTAGTCGCTTGTTGGTCAGCTCGCTTAGCTTTTCGATGAAGCGTCGGATGTCTGATTCCGTAAGCTGGTGGACGCCAAATTCCTCCAGGCCAACGTCCTGGCACAGTCCGCGCACCATCTCCTCGCGCACATGCATTTTCCCAACATAGGTCTGCGGAATGTCAGTGATCCCTTGCGTAATTGTTGCCGCAACAAACACTTACTTCATATTCGGATGCCAACAACCCCCGCTGCACCGTCAATTTGTTTTGAGAATCACGTAGCGAGCCGGCATCGTCGGAAAGTGCTCGCTTGCGCGCCTCCAGTTTGGCGATCGTATCGGCGCGAGAGGCAACCTTTTCGCGCAACGACTGCAACATCGTCTCCAACTCATCGCTTGATTCTGTGCATTGCAGCAGAGTAATAGGCAGCAGACCGAAAGTAAGCAACATCGGCTGTCGGGCAATGCGCTCTAGTGCGATCGCTTACCCGGCAACAGCGTCATATCAGCCTGTATATCGTCCAATGCGCGCCGGGTAATCTGCTGTTCGTTGCGCATCATCTCCAAATGCGATGCTTTCTGCTGGTACTCTTGCATACGGTCGATTGACGCCTCAATCTCCGCGTTGATACTGGCCAGCTCCGCGTCCAGCGCAACAATGCGCCCGGTGAACTCGTCCACGTTGCGCCGAGTTTGCTCAACAACTACACCGACCTGGCAAGACGCGTGTCAGCAGCAGCATCAGTCTAGTTGGCGATCACAAGCTGTGGCTTACCCGAGCTGCCTTTTCGCGATCAACACCAAGATAATCCAGCCGCTGACGATCTAACTTCATATCCGAAGTCTGGTCCTTGCGCAGCGCCTTTATCGCGTCTAGCGCCTTTGTGTATCTATGGCGATTGTATTCGTTGCAAACCGTTGAACATCGCCATGACCATTGTATCGGCCACCGGTGCTACGCACCTAGTTGCAGCAAATATTTCATCAAACTTCTTCTTAAGCGTTCCCGGTTCCGAAAGTGGCCTGTCACAAGAGCGTCGCAGCGACGGTTAGCCGCTGGCCCAGCATCGCCAGATTGACCGCCTACCAGTTGGATTCTTCCTGGTGACAAAAGATCACATTGTCAAGCACTGCCTTTGACACGCCGAGATGCATCGGCATATCAGAGTCAAGCTCAGCGCAGCGCGAGCTTAAGCTAACTTGCTACATTGCCAATGTCGGTTAGATCACATCCCAAGGAGCAGCACCGGTCGCCATTTAGATGCGCCTACCTCGCCCGTCTCAGGATCCTTGGCCAGCAGCACGCCTTCCAACGTCTTTTGCGTGACCGTTGTCCTTTTCTGCGTTAGCTGCATGCTACGCGTGCACACCATTGACCGCCCATTGACGTTGTTGAACTTGAGCTTGATCTGCGCCTTCACTTCGGTTTCGTGCGCCATCTAGGGGCAGCTGGTGAGGTCCACTGCGCATCACGACGGCGCATCCCGTCACCCGTCGCACCTTTGGATCATGGATAAATGCGCCACCCTTGCTGTTGGGCGGCAGGTCTCCGGTGGTGGCGTATTTCAGACACTCGATAATAGTCTACACCACATAATGAAGGTCGACAATTCACCAGTGCTCAGCAGACCGCTCTGCCGCCACTCTTGCGACGCGTGGTCTTTTACGGCCGCCACTTACTGTTTTACCGGCGCCATTGTGGCCAACAATAATGGTGAGCGGCGTGTAGAACTCAATAACATTGGTGCCCTGCGGATCAAACGAGCGAATGCCGCGAATGAGCAGCTTTTCAATGCGCGACATGGCTGCGGGCGGACAAGGAGGCGGTGTATGAGGCACTTTGAGCGCGAGCTGAGTCACGCCTGCTAAACAATGTTGTCGCGCCGTATACACGTGACATGCACACATTTGTATCTGCGGTACAGCCCGCCCATGGCGCCGCGTCGCCAACATGCGACCCGGCTTTATTTGTAAAACTCAAAGTCGGTGTCTGCCTTCTTGACCTGGGCACGGTATCCCTTTTCGATATCCTTGCTAAGAATCACGTAGCGGTTCTTGCGCACCGCGTGCATGCCGGCTTCCTGGCAGATGGCGGCGATCTCGGCACCGCTCAGCTTGTCAGGCCGCGAGACAACTAGCAGCGTCGGCCGTGGATATGGTCAGTTGTGCTCACGCAAATGCATCATCCAGCGCACTTACAGTCCTCCAGATCCACCTCCTCTGACAGATTCATCTTGGAGGTGATGGTGGAGAAGATGAGGCGCTTCTGGCGTCGATCCGGCGTGGGGAACTCGATCTTGCGGTCCAGACGACCAGGTCGGAGCAGCGCCGGGTCTAGCGTGTCGGCGCGGTTCGTCGCCATAATTACCTAAGCAAGACGGGGCATGGCGCAGACATTAGCATGTCTTTTCGCGTTCAGCGCGGACGCACATAGCGCACCTTGACGTTGGACGCCTGATCAAAGCCATCCATCTGGTTGAGCAGCTCAAGCAGAATACGCTGTACCTCTCGATCCGCGCCAGTCTGAGCGTCAAAGCGCTTGGTGGCAATGGCATCAATCTCATCGATAAAGATGATGGCCGGCGGGTTCTCGCGTGCCAAGCGGAACACATCGCGCACCATGCGCGGACCCTCGCCCAGATATTTCTGCACAAACTCTGAGCCGACCACGCGGATAAACGAGGCGGTGGTGTGATGCGCCACTGCCTTGACCAGCATCGTCTTGCCGGTGCCAGGCGGACCGTAAAGCAGCACACCGCGCGGCGGATCAATACCAATCTGCCGATACAAATCAAAGTGTGTAAGGGGCAGCTCGACTGCCTCGCGAATCTCCTGCTTTTGCACATCCAGACCACCAACGTCCGTGTACGAAATGTCTGGCCGCTCGTTGTCCTGAAGCATGGCAATGCTGCTGTCAGCCTCAGGCGGCAGCACCTCCACAAGCGCGTTCGAGTGCCGGTGCAGCGCCACCGATGAGCTTGGCTTCAGCAGCTCCTTGTCAATGGTCGACAGAATGCGCACCATGTAGTTGCTGCTGGTGGTGGAGCCAACAATGCCATAGTGCTGGTCAATCGGCTCAAGAAACTGGCCGATCACAAGCGGCACACTGCGGATCCGCTTGACCTCCTCCTGCGCGCGCAGCAGCTCGCGCTTCAGATTCTTCTGCTCATCTTTGATGTACTCTTCCTGTAGCTCAAGAAACTCCAGATGGCGCTGCAATTTCTTCAGCCTAATGTACAAGTCATCCTCCTGCAGCTCCTCAATCAGGCCGACCTTGTTGGTGGCCAAGACCGGATCCTGCTCAGCAATCTGCGCGGCCACGTTAGCGCGCGCCGGGGGCGATGTGCCGCGAGCGTACCCACCTCCTGCTGTATAACCTTGATGCCAATCTCCTCCATAGCGCGCGATGACGCGAATCAGAGAGATGACAGCGTAGAATAGAGGCGGTATGGGGCGCGTGGCGCGGTGGTCGATCACTGCTGTACAGCGGTGTCGAGATGGTGGTGGAATTGGTGAAGGCGTGATGAGCTCGGAGGTGTGTGTGCGCGCCTTTCAGCGTCAGACTACTAAAACGCCCACGTCATCATTGCGACGGCTTGTATGCACATTCTCCACCATCTGCCTTTTACTCTGTGGTAGTGCGCAGTGCTTTTACTGGCGATGAGCGAGCACGAGTCTACCCTACCGGTCAGCGAAGACGATGCATCCGTTGAGGCCAGCATAGCTCAGACCGAGCCGCCGCCAGTAACAGATGAGCTAGATGACAGTCCACCAGCTAACGAGCAGAGTGACAATGGCCGGCTGGCGGAAGACACGGCTGCCGAGCATCAGCAGGAACAGGAGGATGCAGCAGAGGCCGCAGACAGCACAGAGCTGGCGGAAAGTGATATAACCGAGGACAGTGCCGCTGAGGTAGCTGGACCGACCAAAGTGGCGACCGTACTGGAGGGACTGCGACAGCGCGACATGACAAAACGTAGGCAGCTGGTGCACGGCCGGTCAGCGCTTACATTTACGCTATCTAACGCATACCACGCTCGCTTGTTGCTGTATAGTGGTAGTGCGTTTTCGCGCCATCGGCAACGCGCCCATTATGCGGCAGAACCTATTTAGAATCAGCGCATCACATCGCTTCCAAGCGGTGATTCTGTTTCTCCGCCGGGAATTGCATCTCAAGCCGCACGAGTCGCTGGTGCGTATAAAAAGGCCAAATAGCATGGCAGTGATGGTGACTAACGCAATCCGCCAGTTTCTCTACGTCAATAGTGCATTTGCACCTGCTCCAGACGAAGTGGTGGCTGGACTGCACCGTGTAAGTGGATAGTATACAACGTCGGTGCAGCATCCTGTTGACCACCCACGCCACACCGACAGTGCTTTAGCGTAGACGGCCAGCTTATCATCAACTATTGCACCACACCAGCATGGGGTTGAGTGCGCACTCAAAGAGACAAGGTCAAGATGGGTCGTGAATGTACTATATAACGTTTGTAGAATAAGCATTGTTTGTAGCCAGCAGCGCAGCGGTAGCTTTGGAGGATTCTCAAATCAGCCGTATCCACGGCCAGGCTACGAATACGGTCAGCCACCAGCGATGGCCATGCTGCGCTCTGATGCGATGCATTCGTCTATGCGTACATTTTCGCCTAGCGGCCGCGACCTAGACGCACACAATACAGATTAGCTTGATTGCGTGCACAGCAGCGAGAACAAACATCAGGCTGTCGCTGCCATGTACCTCGCGAGTTACCGCGACCACCGCCACGGCCACCGCCACGGCCATGACCACGGCCGGCACCGCCACGCTGACCGCCACGACCGCCTGATCCGCGATTCTTGGACGCCTCTTCCTTGGCAATATCAATCATCTGCGTCGTCGCGTATGCAAATGAGTAACGTGGTCGTTACGGCAAAGAGCGCTGCTTTTCGCTGCCATACCGAGTCTGGAATACGCAGATACTTGATGGTGCTGCCACGAATATAGCACTCTTTTAGCCGCCAGAAGCGGTCGCCGTCCTGCACGCCATGCATCAGTCGCGTGTCAGCGCAATGGCTCAGTTGCGGTGCCAGCGTTCAACATACCGGCGATGTCTGAATCACGCCTTGAAGCGTCAGATTCATAAAGTTGTCGCAATTGACCAAATGGCCATTATAGGTTTCGCCATTTTTCAGCTCCACTAGCTAACAAGAGTATGTAAATACCATACAATTAGACCAACTGCCGTCACCACACCGTATATACACCTGCCAGCAGGTCAGCCTACCATTGGATGACCTTTGGAGGTCGTGAGGAGTGAAAGGGGAAGCTGTTGAAGCATACATCCGCGGCTGATTAGTACGAGCGCGGCCGTGATAGGCAGTCAGCATGCTTAGCTGCCACAGTACCATGACGAGAGCAGTGCGGGGCGATGCGCGTACTCTGCAGCAGACGGTGACCAGAAAGCCGGGAAGGATGGAAGGAGGAGAACGCGAGATGCGTGTGCATGCGATGACGAGTGGTTGATAAAGAAAACAGCGCTACGCCGTTGAGGTCATACTTGTTACAGCACCGCCTCCTGTTTATTCCACGCGCATCGACGCTTGCGACAGCGCATCTGGAGCCACACGGACGCAGGCGTGAATCACAGACTCTGCACACGATAGAAACATGTCGGACGAGGAGAAAAAGCTTGAAGCCTATCTGCAGAATGAAGCGACGCAATTCCAGCGTGATCAGGAAGTGGAGCGTGTGCTGGCCTGCTTCAAGCTGGACCCATTCACGATGCTGGAGCTGCCGTACGAGTGCACCGAAAAGGATATAAAGATGGCTTATCGTCGCAAGTCGCTGCTCATCCATCCGGACAAGGCCAAGCATCCACGCGCGCAGGAAGCATTCGATTTGTTAAAGAAGGCCGAGACTGATATGAATGATGAGAAACGGCGGCCGTGGCTATTGCAGCTGGTGGGCGAGGCACGCCACAACGTGTATACCGCACGCAACGTCAAGCCAGGCACAGATCCGAGCCTGGAAGCAACGCAGGCGTTCAAGGATGAGGTGCGTGCGCAGCTCAAAGCGATCCTGATCGAGGAAGAGCTGCGGCGGCGGCGCCTACTCAAGCGTGAGATGGAGCTGGAAGGAGAGGCGGCGCGCAAGGTGGAGGAGGTTGGGCAGCAGCGCAAGCGGAAGAAGGAGCAGGACAAGGCATGGGAGGACACGCGCGACTCGCGTGTAGGCAACTGGCGCGACTTTCTTGCCGGTGGCAAAAGCAAGAAGAGCGGCAAGAGGCGACGTGGAGAGCTGCGGCCCCCCAAGGTGACGGCAGAGTCTGCTAGCACAGCGAACACCAACCGGCCAACGGGTGGCTTCTAGGCCTTGCAGCTGGAGCGCACAAACGTCCGCGCATACTGATATGCATGCACGCGTATGTGTGTTAATGGATAAATCATACTTGTGTATTAGAGCATGTGGCAGCACTACGCTCGATAGACAAGAGCCGGGTGTGATGCGTGCCGAGCAGTAGCTTAACGTCGCTAGCATGTGCGACCACCGCCACAGCAGCCGCTTTTAGCAGGCGTTCTATCAGCGGTCGGCTTGCAGGTAGCAGTAGAGGTGCCTGGCTGGAACAGGCCAAAGTGCCGATCGCGGTTGCCTTCAACGCTAAAGTGTGGGTGAAGCCACGATGTCTGCAAGATATCAGCGACATTGCCACTGACTGGCACAGACTGACCCGTTGGCAGCTTGATGTCCTGTAGTGTAAAAGCATTAGCATCGTACGCATTGGCGCAGAGTCTGGCGGCTTACCTTGTCGAGCTGGTAGGCATCCTTTTCATCCGCAAATGTGCCCCGATAGGTGGCCATCTGACCATAGTTCTCTTCACGGTCCTCTTGATCGCCAGCCTTGAATAGGCGATAGGTGATGGAGTAGAAGGTGGCGCCTTCAACAACCTGGACCAGCTCAGGGTCTTCCACGTCTACTACAGTCTGCGAGACAATACGCGGCTTGGTAAAGCCGATCTCCTCGCAGATACGACGAAAGTCCTGCACAAACCGGTGAAAACGATCAATGCTCGAGCAAGTGCCGCCGATCCGAATGCACACATACCTCCGTGTACAGTGCACCACCGATACACTCGCCAACCAGTACGGCATGGGAGCGTGCCTCCTTGGACAGTCGACGATCGGCATATCTAGCGTATTCTCGCTGTTAGCAAGCGTCTCGTCTGCTTCGATAGGCGCCAACACAGATAAATCGCTTACACGTCGGAAAAGTAAAACTCTCCGCCAGAGCGCAGTGCGTGATAGACACCCTGAAGTACAGCATGCTTGTCTGGCGACAGATTCACCACACAGTTGGAAATGGCAATATCTATCGAGCCATCTTCAATGCCCGCCTCTGGTAAAGGAAGCCGCGCTAAGTATATCGCCGCCATATCTTTGTGCGCGCGTCCGCATACCCTGAATCCGTTCAATGTAGCCCTTGCGAAATTCAAGCTGCGGTTCCCATCCTAGGCGCTCAGCAAACGCGTTGACGTGGGCGCGCGCCACATCCAGCTGCTCGTCGGTCATATCCACGCCTGTGGTTTGGTTAAGCAGACAAACACAGTGCCATGTGCACACGATGGCCTACCAATGACGCGACCTTTAGGCCCGACCAGCTTTGCGGCAATATAACAGTCGCGGCCAGAGCCAGAACCGAGATCCAGCACCGTCAAGCCATCGATACCAGCGGGCAGAGGTGCGCCGCAGCCGTAGAATTTCTCTGCACACGTCGAGCATATCGATAGCATGTTGAGGAACCAAGTGCTATGCCAGCGACTCGTGCCAATACGCCAGCATACCATTGACCTCGCTCGGAACCAGCGCAATCGCGTCCGTGACATACTTGGGCGGAATAGTACACGCAGTGCACGCTGGAATGGCGCTGGCGGTCAGAGAACGACAGGCCACGGCGCATTGCGTAAGCGAGCGCCTTACCCGACGTCTTCAGATCTCCAGAGGTGGTGAGGACTTTGCCATAGTACTCGCGTACCATGTCATAGGTCGTTTCGTCCGCCTTCTTGGGCGGGCAGCAGGATCCTTTGGTGCAGCTCATGATGACGGTGGATTTACAGTGTAGCTGAAAACGACGGTTATAGTGCAAGCATGATACACGGGATACCGGTGCGTTTTTATTTCCCAACTGCTGAATAATCAACAGCTGCATAAACGTATCAACATCATTGAGCGGATGCTCGCTAGCCGACGCATTTTATTTTCGAGATTGCTGAATAATCAGCGATTGCGTTGGCGCATTGACGTCACCATACTCAAGGAATGCGAGCCAATCGCCGTTCCTAGTCCATGCTATCACACCAACGCAAGAGTTGATTAGGCACATGAAAAGGTTGGCTTGCACCAAAAGTTGTCTTGGCCAAACCAGCCGGATGAGCGATAACTCAAATGATTGACCATGTGTCCAAAGCCATAGGCCATCCTCTAGCAGTGCAATGTTGAATAGGTATGTGGTTGCAGAGAAAGATGGATACGGTGAGTACTGCTGATACGATGGTGCTCTGGTATAGGCTCGCTTACATGCCTCACCATCCAAGTTGTTTAGTTCAGGTAACGAGCGCAAGTGGTATGCTGCAATGGTGCCTCAAAGCGTGCGACACCGGCTTTTAGAGGATTGCTGTCGACTTTTTATCGCCATCAGCCGCTGAGCCAGTGTGGAAATTAAGCCAAAGCATCGATGACACACGCGCAAAAGCTCGGCGTTTTGTGGTTGATTCAAAGCTGTTCAAGACTAAAAGAACGGCGATGATGCGTGGCACGGTCCCGCTAGGCTACAACCTGATCTGTCGGACGTGTGCACGGACGCGTGAATACGCAATTCACTCACGCGCGCCGCCTTACCAACGTACAGCTCGCTTTCCAAACATAGCCACCACAGCGACCCGTGTCTTTGCGTTTTTGGCGTATCGCGATCGCTCGCGACAGGAAGCGATGCTGCCGCCTGTGTGGTCAGTCGGGGGCCTTGCAAGAAGAGCTGACGCCGATGGTACCGGGCCATCTTTGGTGCCGCTCAACCGTCATATATAGCATTTCCATATGTGTTTGCTTCAGTAGCGGGAGCGGCCGGAGCCGCAGGCCATTGGCCACCAAACGGGATTCCACTCCAGCCAGCGTGTAAGCGGGTGATGCTGGCCGGAAATAGCGTGCAGTAGCAGCATCACTCGCTGGCATGGACATTGCTTTGGAACGCCAGCCGCTGGCCTTTCACCCTGCCCTGCCCTGCGCTCGGTCGCTACGAAATAAATGCGGCGCACTGTTCCGCTAAGCGCCATTGCGTTTAACCTCTGCATCTGCTCCTGTTCCTTCGCCATTGCTACGTTGTCGGTGGCCATCCATAGTATCCTGATTCTATTTGTCTCTCTCGCTTCGCTCGCTCTTTGCCACGCTGCGGCTCGAGGCACCTAAATTATCTCCACTGCTGCTGGCTGCTGGCCGTCCTAGCCTGGACCCTGAAGCCACCCACGCTGCCTGACCCTCAGACCCACCTTTACACGCTCTCGTCCGACTGAGCTGCACCGACGTATAGCCTACACCGAAATCCTGCTGCGTCTTGGTTGGCCAAAGTAACCCTGGCTGGTAAGACGCGCCCATGTTGTCAGCTGTAAAGCGCATGAGATTGTCCACATCAGACGCAGCTGCACTCCACCCTCTTTCCTGCGGCATATGCGCTCAGCCCTAGTTGCACCACCGTCTTCCCCTGTTGTTGTACCTGCAAATACAGCGATGCTGTGGTTGGCCACTTTGGTTGCACACGGAGGGGCCTCGGCTAGCACGACGACAGCGAACGCCGCCATGCGAGACTGCTATTGGCTGATGCACGACAATATGAGCACCGCCACATAGCCTGTTCGCTTATGCCCTCAGTTCCCTTTTTCAATATGGCCGCATAGGCTCGCCTCTACAACGTCCAGGGTTGTACGCTGGCATGTGCTCTGCACCTCTGAGCTGTTTTGGGGTATCCTCTATGCCGTCGCCTTGCTGCTTGCTCGCCTTTCGTTCCTATTCCTCCATCCTACTCGCACCTTCTTTTATGCGCCATTACGATATCGCTCCACACTAGCTAACCAACTGACTGCTACTAGTCTCACTCTCTCACATATCCCTCGCCCGTATTCCCCATCTTGACGCGCACTGTGCGTAGATAACACGCTTGCCCATCGTGATTTGGATGCACCACTGGTGCCCATTGACGCATCTACTCTGTTCGACGCTAGGCCTTCGCCATATCGCTGGCGCTCCCTGCGGTTCGTTCGTCAACCGGCACTGACGACAGTTTTCCCTTTATCTGTGTCGGATACGACGACCGCGCGTATCCTCTCGCATCTCGTCGACCGGCAGACACGCATCACAAGTAGTGTTAATACCTCTAGCATCATGGGCATCACCGACAGCTTTTGCGGATCTACTTCCGCGCTTGTGACATGGATGCGTGGCCCTTTTTGCAAAAAATGGGATGAGGAACAGGCTCAAAAGCAGCCGCCTGCACCAGCGCCAGCGCCAACGCCAACGCCAACGCCATCGCCATCGCCATCGCCATCGCCATCGCCTGCTCCGGCCCCGGCACCTGTCCCATCCTCGGCTCCTCGTGCGCCCGCCAGCACGGTCACAGCGCCACAGCCGATGAACGCACCCGCTCCGCAAGTGGGCACGCAGCCTTTGGATGCACCCTTCCCCGATGCTTCCAGCTTGCCGTCGCTGCCGCCCGGCACTGGCAATCCGTTTCCAACCGATAACACCACCAGCGCACAGTCTGCCGGCCAGAGTGCACAGACTGGCTCCATGACTGCGGTCTACGCCGGTATCGGCGTGGCAGCCGTGGTGGCCGTAGCGCTCATGGCATTTCTATTTATTCGTGTATCACGTAATCGCCGCCATCAGCGGGAGCGCTCGCTGGCCGCACTGGGCAGCCGGGATGGCGCGTCCACTGAGGCCCTGCCGTCGCCGCCCAAGCTGACCGAGATGCGCACAGCTAGCCTGTACTCTACGGAAATTGACGTGGAAGCCGGTATGCACCCTATGGTCGAGCCCATCCAGATGAACGCTGCCCCGCCCATGCCGGTGCCGGTGATGGAGATGCAGCAGACGCCAGCACATAATGACTTTTTGTTTGATGCGTCGCATGACATGCGTGCAGCTGGCCTAGGCGAATCGTCGACCGTGCCTTACAACAATGCGGCCGGCAGCATGAACGATCCTACCTTGCTGCAGTACACGATGCCTGCGGTGATGGTGACGCATGAACACACCTCTGTTTCGTCCGTCGATGTGCCTGATGACGCTTTCGGCGAGCACATTTACGGCGACGCGTCGGCACTGATGGCACCGCGTGCATTTACCAATAACGAAGTGCACGCAGCCGACATTTCCACCTCATCGACCGCAGCAGCCGTGGTTGGCGACTACGATGATAATACGTACGAACTGCTGCCCGACAACCTGCCCATGGGCACCTATGGCAGCGATGCAGCCTACCTGGACGCTTCGGAAGAATTTCCAGAGTTAACGCCAGTGTCGTCTGGCCAAGCCCAGCCCAAGGTGTAGCTAGGAGTACCGCCGTGCCATGGTCCACATGGCAGCACAGCAGACCAACGCAATCTATCCGCCCATAGTGTGCACCAGGCTCCAGCGCCTGTTGCTATCCTCCGCTAATGCTTCCTCTCTCTATCCTGCTGCCACGGCAGATGCTCTGTGATGTGGCAACACGACGACTGACACTGTTATGCGCTCCTTGCACGTATCTGCCGCCCGTGTGTCTGTGCTGCTGCGTACTGTGCTGTGCTGCGCTGCCCATTGCATACTCGGTGTTACGGAATCACACCCATAATGAACGTTTCGAAGGCTACAGCGGCCGTGGTGGGCTGTGTTTTAGATGCTCCACTCTCACACAGGTCGCAGGCAAAGGCTGCAACGCGCCGACCGTGCATGTGTACGAAGCATGCATGGCTTGGTTGCCCGTGCACATGAATGCAGCGCTCATGCAGTCGGACGAACGCGGTTCTCGCTGGCCGTCAGACAGATGCGGGACCATCACACCACCTTGAGCGTCTCCAAGCCTCCGCCATGACTTTTCCTATATACGAGAGCCAAGCTGGCGGCGCAGCGGCACACGCGGCAGCAGCAACCCCATCATCACCCTTCCACGATTGCCAGTCGCTTCTGTCGTCTTCTCCTGGCGGGTACGCTTCGCGACACTGAACCATTACCGTTCAGTCCCCAGCGCAATTGCCATTTCTCTCTTTGTCAACGTGGGACCACTGCCGTCTTTGTACGGTACCTGCCCTTTACGCCTTTGACTTGTTCGCGCACCGCACATTCCCCAACATTCCTTCTCATCGGCGCCACTCTCCCTCTCCCTCCACTGTCTACTGCCTGCGCGGCACTATAGCTGCCGGCACTGTGTCTAGTCCGCTGTGCGTGTGTGTATAGCACCTTTGCTGGCATTGGCTTTTTGTCTACCGTTGAACCGTCTAGTCGCACCTACCGTCTGCCTCCTATCAGCGAAGCTGACCGAGTAAGTAGACCGGCGACACTTTGTCCGCTAGACGCGTCGCGTTCTCTTGCCTTGGGCGGCGCAACCTCGTGTTGGCGTGTGCGGCCACTCGTTGGCCCTGCTTATATATGGAACGCGTCGGCACTTTGTCGGTGGGCAAGTGAGGAGGGACAGAAAACTGGTAGGCTGGATAAGGTTGCTTTTGACGGGTTGGCATGTGCCGACCAGTGGTGCATGTTGAACCACCTGCTAGGATAGCGTTGGCCGACAGGTGTGTGTGTGTGTGCGCTGGTCGGAAACCCAGTCTTCTGTCGATCTTATGATGGCGATAATAGCACGAGGTAGCGGCTTCTATGACACTGTTGGGCGAGAGAGGATCAGCGGTGTCGGCATGTGGGTTTCATGCCTCGCCTTATTGCACAACATGTAGGGTCGGTACTTGCGAGCACATTTGTAAAAGCTATCAGGCTGATGAAGCACCGATGCCAATGAGGGTGGATGTTGGCGATGCCGCCTTTTGGCGGGGGTCGCAGGATGGCCTCCTTGCTCGCACGCTGCCTATATAGCCGGCGTCAGCAACCGCTTGTCTTTTAAGCGTGCTCTTGTCCTTTTTCTTAATATCGCTGCATGTGGCTGCATGGTGAGCCATTACTTGACGATTTCCCTACACTGCTGTGCCATTGGTGACGTGCTACCAAAATTTCGGTTTTGCAACTGCTTGCTGCCGCTTCAGCATCTCTATTTTGCGCGCGTCAAACTGACCTGCCTACAGACCGCGCGGCAATACTTGGTGCGTGCGTGCGTGGGTACTGCTATCGCCGTCTGTTTTGGTCGCCAGCGCACTGCACGACGGCATTCCGTGCGGACGAATAGGTCGCCGTCGTCGTCGGAGGGCCTGCGCACCGGCGCTTTCCCCTGCAGCGGTCGTTGCCCTCGCATGTCTGCGCTTTCTTTGCAAACTAACCGGTGTCGCTTGGGCCGCCGTTGATGATCTATTTATCGCTACCAGAAAAAGTACGCCTACCGAGCTGTCTCGACGCTGTTTGCCTTGCCGGATCCGCTCTGCTCTTCCAATCTTGTGGCCAGTTTCTTCAGGTAGGTGGCAGTCATACGGACGGCAGCGCCGTGTCGCGTTCTCGGGGTGTGCGTGCGTACATGCATACGTCAATGTGGCCGTCTTCTGGCCGAGTCCACATATGGCAAGGCAACCTGGCATTGCCCGTATCGCTGGCAGCCCGGCTGCCTGTATTTGGGCTGGCATGTTTTGGGCGGACGAGTGATATGTCTGGTCCGCCGGGCCACTTCCTTCCTTGCCTCTCTTGTGCTTCCAATGAGAGGCCAAGGCAGCCACCAGACAAGACACCAACCGGTTCCACGCGCCTTGCACGCCGCAATGCTGAATCATGAGTGTTGATAGAATGAGCGCAGCTTCAATGTGCGCGCACTCGCCCCTTGTACGGCTGCACGACGGCCGGCATTGCTTGATGCGCTTGTGCCCCTGCCGTTTCCGTAGACGGCTATTCTAGCACACTTGCTCAGCATGCTTTGTGGCCGTATTAGCCCACGCTCCTCAGCCTTGGTTGCTCGCCTATTCTGACCTTCACGTCTGGTGCCACTGGGCGCCTTGTTTCCGAAGACGCACATGCACAGTCGTGGCCTCTTTTTTTTCTTGCTGCCCCTGTGGTCGAGGCTTGCGGTGGCGTCGTGAACATGCCCATATGACGTTGGATGCTCGTGAACGCATTTACCTTCCCAGCAATGCCGCACTGCCGGTGCCATCCACGTAGTCTGTAGACCATGTGAACAGGTGTGGCATGCGCCGTAGCCGGCTGACTTTTGGCAGCCTGATGCATGGCGAGCACGTTGATGAAGTGATCCTTTTTTAGGAACCCCATCGCTTCCCTACTTGGCCCCTCCTGCAGCACATGCCGCTGCGGTTGTCGTTGGACCAACGACCTGCGCCTCTTTCTCGCTTCTCGCTTTTTGCACCCGCTCTACCTTTTGTCGCCCGTTGACGCTACCTTCTGCTTAATTCTCGTGCGCTACTGTGTTTGCATGGAGAGTGGGAACGCTTACCCCACGCGATCCGCCGCCACTTAGACCTGCTGCAGTACGTATGCGCAGTGAGAGCGGCTTGTCTGTCCGTCTCCTGCACCATGCGGCACGCTTGCA
>KZ992586.1:0-28131 GCA_003614735.1 Thamnocephalis sphaerospora | reverse complement strand
GTGAAGCGCACCGTAGGCAAAAGTAGGTGAATGTGCGAAGGTGGGTGCGTGTGTATGTATGTGTGTGTATGCGCACGCGTGTCTGTGTATGACGGCGAACAAAGAGCGGGCATACATGGTCGCTAATGCCGCGATGTCGCGGCTACTGTCGCTGTCGACGGAATGGGTGGCGGCCGTCCAGCCTCTGCCTCGGCCGCGGCTCGAACAGCCAATAGCGCATTTCCGCCATTGTCTAGCGCTGCGGTCCGAACGCATCAATCTAGTCCTAGTCGACCAGGGGTAACCACAAATCGCATCGGTAGGTATACTAGGCTTGTATGCATTGCGCGGTGCAGCGTGTTGACGCTCCGTGTACGGCCACAATCTTTTTCGCGTCCAGCCACGCAGGCGCCAGCAGCATCATGGGCATTTCCGCCGTCACTGGCGGTAAAGCAGCAGCCGCGGAATCGGCCGCCCGCTGTGCTGGATATGTCGGAATTCCCGGCGCTGGGTGCAACAGCTTCAAACACACCTAGCAGTCAGAGCGGTGGTAGTCATGCGACGCCCAACGGCAGCGATGTGACTCTGGCCAGTACATCGGCCAGTTTGGCATCTGCGCTAGGCTCCTTGTCAATGAATGCGGCGGTGACGACAGCACAAATAGGCTATGCAAGCTCAGTAACCTCGATGCATCCACCACACGCAATACACCCTGTACACAGCGGCAGTGGCGCTGGTACTGCACATGCATCATCCCCATCGCCGCCATCGTCATCGGCAAGCTTGCTCAACACGCTAGGCGGGCTGTCATCGGAGCTTAACGCTATGTCGACAAGTATACCGCCGGGTAGCGCCAACGCCAGTCAGCGGAAAACAAATGAATTTACCCTGGACGATTTTCCCGCCCTCAGCGGCAGCGACGGCGACTTGAGCGCAAAAGGATCGACAAGTCACGAGCATGACGCCAGCGGAGCATCCGAGTTTGTGGGCATCGTTCAATCGCCATTAGCCAATGGCGTCAACGGTATGGCGATGCCTGTGTGCGCCGCGCAAAATGTGTCTGCGTTATTCACGCTTTATTGGGTGTTTTCGGGTATGCAGGCATTTCACTATCGCACGAAGGCAGCACACAGGAAAGCGGATTGTCCCTGGAAAAAAGCGCGCCAGCCAGTGGCAAGAGCGCACTAAGTGGCGTACGATCGGTGCTGGATGCAGCAAATGCAGTGGGTAGCACTGAGATGGCGCAATGGCAGTCGACATGCTTACAGTTTTGGCGACGCATCTACTTGTAGTCTGAGACGGCATCACCACAGGTCGCAAATCCATCACTGTCTTTGGCAGCGACAGAGGCAGGGACGGCGGCATTAACGGCAGCTATGACAGCAAGCGAGTGGCCGCTGCTTGACGCGGCGTCCGTGTCCACCACATTGCCGGCATTGCGACAGTTGGGATCGGCACCGGCAGCAGCATTGGTGCCGCCTACATCTGGTCTATCCGCACATCCATCGCATGGAAGCAGCGTTGGCACCTCGCCATCAGCAGCGGCATTTTCGGCTGATCCGGCCCAGCGGTGGCGGCTGTTGGCCTTGCGCGAAGTCATCCAGGCGAATGGCGATTTGACCATGCTGCATCTCGGCAGCGATCTAACCAATCTTGGTGTAAATCTGAATCTTGGAGAGTGAGTGCTATCCTAAGCACAGGCCACCGATTCTGTGGCGATGCTGACCAGCCTTGCGCTTTGTTTGCGGCGGATCCACCAGCCCGCTCTACACCACCGTGACGTCCACAGTAACAGAACCCTGTCAGTTGCCGATCGAGCCAGAGTACCGTTTACCGCCTTGCTACCTGATGCAGCCTGCGCCGCCTGCACAACAAAAGATGTCGGTCTTTTCGGAAGAGACGCTATTTTACATCTTTTATGCCATGCCGCAGGATGTATTACAGGATGCTGCCGCACAAGAATTGTACACGCGGAGCTGGCGGTATCACAAGGAGCTGCGGCTTTGGTTGACCAAGGACTCGACGGCACCAGAGCCAGTACAAAAGACGGCCACGCACGAGCGCGGTCGTTATGTGCTGTTTGATCCGACCGCATGGCAGCGTGTTACCAAGGACATGGTGATTGCCTACGAGGCACTGGAGGAGCGCGGGTCGCTGATGGCAGCTGGCGGTACCCTTGGTACGCTGGGTGCACTGGCAACGGGCGCCACTACCGCCGCCGCCGCCGCCGGCCAAGGCTCTGGCATGGGCATGGGTGCCATGAGCAACCTAGGGCCTTTGGCCACCGCCGCCGGCCTGATGGCCGGGACAGCACCGGGTGTGGGCACTGCGGGAGTCGGGCCCATGCTTTCCACGCCTACCGGTGCCGGTGCCACCGCATCGCTCATGGGTCTAGGCGGCATGGTTGGCACCACCGGGCACACCGTACTGGGCGGCACAAGCGGCCAGTACGTGGGCAACAGCCTTTGATGGACGGTACCCGGTGCTCGGGACAAGTAAGCGCTAGGCCGTTTGCCCGGGCCGAGGAAAGACCAAGGCGTCGCCCGTAGGTCGACACCACCACCGACGTTGGCCGCGACGATGTTTTGCGTCCGTTGGCACCCACTACCGCGGTGGCTGTCGCTTTGTCTCACGCTAGCTGCTGGCAAGTCCGGATGGCCGGATACACCATCTGCCGGTGGCCGCCATGCACCATCCCGGTAGGCCAGCGGTGCCCGTGGCGGTGAAAGCCGTGCATACATGCGCGTGCGCGCCTTCTCCGCGGCCATGCCCGTGCGGGCCTATTTTTTCGTTACGCTGCACTTTCTCGCCTGTGAGCTCATTATTTCTCGTCGCCGCGAACGCATTCTTTTCTCCGCCTTTGTGTGCATCGTCTACTGTTTGCCTTGTTTGTCCCACTGCTCTTGTCTTCCCCATCCACTGCCGTTGCTACTGCTAAACCAGCCGCACCGGCGCAGGTCTGTCTGCCTGCCTGCGCGCATACTTGCGCGGTCGTCTAGCCGCTGTGTCGGTCTGTTTGCTCCTGCGTCCTCCCCTGAGTGCTCTTCCTCCATTTGCTTGCTCCGCCCACACTTATCAAACATCACAGTCTTCTTCGCACGCTCTGCGTTAGTCTATCGTGTCCAGTGTGCGATCCTGCATCTCCGCCTGTCGTCGGAGAAGCGTGTGCATAGGCGACCGCGATAATGCGCGTTGGCTGCTACGATCCGTCGACGAGTATTGCCGGCGCCTTGCTTGGTATCACCGTCTGTCGCGACGTGGCAGACCAAGTGGCATGGTGTTTATCATGCATTCAGTTATAGCTGACGTCATCGAGGCACAGTCCAAGTGGGGCTGGCGCTCCTATATAGTCTGGGCCAGCGAGGCACCAGCTGCGTCACCAGCACCGCCACTGACCACCTGTTGCTGCCCCCGTCTCCTCCTGCCGCTTGTCTAGCCCGCATACCACTCATCATGGCCAGTCTCACCGAGTTGCCCGCTTGGAAGGCACTGCAGCAGCACTATGACAGCCAGGGCAAGGCTCTCAAGCTGGCCGACCTGTTTGCGGCGGATGCCACGCGTTTCCAGCGCTACTCGAGCGAATTCAAGGATGCCGCCACCGACACGACGCTGCTGGTCGATTACTCCAAGAATCTGGTGACGGACGAGACGCTCGATCTGCTGGTCCAGCTCGCTGAGGCGACGGGCGTGGCGAGTCTGCGCGACAGCATGTTCAACGGCGATCCCATCAACTTTACCGAGCACCGCTCTGTGCTGCACGTGGCGCTGCGCAACGTGTCAGGCTGGCGCGCGTTCAAGGATGCCAGCGGTCAGTCGGTCGATGGCGAAGTGCGCGACGTGCTGGGCCAGATGAAGCGCTGCGCCGATGCCATCCGCGAAGGCGTATGGACCGGCTATACCGGCAAGCGCATCACCGACGTGGTCAACATTGGCATTGGCGGCAGCGACCTTGGCCCTGCCATGGTGTGCCAGGCGCTTACGCCGTATCAGGGCACCGGTCCTAATGCGCACTTTGTCTCAAACGTGGACGGAACCCACTTGGCCGAGGTGCTCAAGCGTGTCAACCCGGAGACCACTGTGTTTATCGTGGCCAGTAAGACCTTCACCACCATTGAGACGATCCGCAACGCCAACTCGGCCAAGGCATGGTTCCTCACGCAGGCGTCGGACCCGGCGCATGTGGCCAAGCACTTTATCGCTCTGTCCACCAACCTCAAGGCCACCGGCGAATTTGGCATTGCGCCCGAAAACGTGTTCCGCTTCTGGGACTGGGTCGGTGGCCGTTACTCGCTCTGGTCGGCGATTGGCCTCAGCATTGCCATCCACGTGGGCTTTGAGCATTTCGAGGCGCTGTTGCGCGGTGCCGAGGCTATGGACCGCCACTTTGCCGAAACGCCACTGCGCGAGAACCTGCCGGTGCTGCTGGGTCTGCTGGGCGTCTGGTATGGCGACTTTTTCGGCGCTGCCACGCACGCAGTGCTGCCCTACGACCAGTATCTGGGCCGTCTGCCTGCCTACCTGCAGCAGGCGGACATGGAGTCCAACGGCAAGTATGTGACGCGCAACGGCGAGCGTGTCAACTACGCCACCGGCCCGGTGCTTTGGGGCGAGCCAGGCACCAATGGTCAGCATGCCTTTTACCAGCTGATTCACCAGGGCACGCGTCTTGTGCCGTGCGATTTTATCGCGCCGCTGCGCACGCACAATCCCATTGCCAACAACGCTCACCACGAGATTCTGCTGGCCAATCTGCTGGCCCAGCCCGAGGCGCTGATGCGCGGCAAGCCGCTGGAGGCAGCGCTGGCCGAGACGCCCGCCGATCTGGCACCGCACCGTGTGTTTGAGGGCAACCGGCCGACCAACACGCTGCTGGTGCGCGGTGCACTTACGCCGGCTGCGCTGGGTGCGCTGATTGCTCTCTACGAGCACAAAATCTTTGTTCAGGGCGCCATCTGGCAGATCAACTCGTACGACCAGTGGGGTGTGGAGCTGGGCAAGGTCCTGGCCAAGAATGTGCTCGGCGAGCTGCGCGGTGAGGTGCCGCTTGGCGAGCGCGAGCATGACGCGTCCACGGCCGGCCTGGTAGCCTATGCCAAGGGGTTTCTCGAGCAGGGCCACTAGGCTGTCGTCTTTAGCCGACGAATGAGTCTTGCATGCTCTCATTAAATATGTTCCTACGCCGATCATCGCTACGCCTGCAGCTTACACGCACAGGCCGTTCATAGTATTTATGTATGTTTGTCTCAACGCACGTTGCCCAGTGATGATGCTTTGGTACGGCGCGTGTCCTATCGCGAATGTCTTAGAACTGCAGTACCTCGACGCCGTACACGCCGGCATGCGCCGAGCGCGCCATCCGTTCTGCACGGCCTGGCTTTGGTCGGCGGTTGTTGGCCGCCTGTCGACGCGTCAATGCGGCAGCGGCCGCCGTCGCTTCGGCGCCCAGCGCATGGGTGGACCACTCTTCCGGCTGGTCCTTGGCCGAAGCGGAGGCGGCGTCCACGGCCAGCGCACGTAGCCAGTAGTTGGCCAGCACGCCGCGCAGCTGCTCCCATGCCTGGTCTGCTGCGATCTCTGCGTCCACCAGCTCACGCAGCTCACGCAGCAGCGGATAGGCCGTCGGCGTGAGGGCCAGCAGGGCCAGGTGAGCATCCAGCAGCAGGGTAGCGGCGTCCAACATGACCGGATAGGCCGGTGTGCTGTCATCCAGCGGCTCTGCAGATGAAGGCAGTGATGCTGCGCGCATCTGCGATTGAGCAGCATCGGTGTTTTCGCTATTCTGCTCCGTGTGACCAGCCGTGGCGCTTGACCAGCGGCGTGCCCAGCCCAAAACCGACTCGAGCAGGAGCATGGTGTGCGCGGATGGAAGTCGATGCAACGCACGGATCAGCAGCGTCTGGTTGACGGGTGTGCCCACACAGCATGCCAACAGACGGTCGATACTGAGCGGCGTAGTCTCGCCGGCCAGCGTGCGGTCGCACACACGGCGAAGAACAGCGACAATGTCGCGTTCCGAGAGGTCGTGCACGTGTGCAAAAGCTAGCTCTACCAAATCCCAGGCATTGCGATCGGCCAGCGCACGCAATAGAATACTGCCGCCGGTCTGGCCAGTCTCGCGGTTGACGGCGCGTACGTAGCCAGCGGATACGTATCCGCATTTCAGCATTGCCTTGACCACATTGCACGGCCAAAAGGTGAGATCAGGTGTGCCATTGGCCTGCCGGCGGAAGCAGCGAGCTAGCACCGCGGCCACAAATGGCTGCGATGGCAGCACGCCATTCTGCACGCGCCGCAGCTCCGCGCGATACTCGAGCTCAATCTTGACGCGTTCCTGCACTAGTCGAGCAGCTTTAACCTCCTTGCGCTGTTCCTTGAGCCGCTTCTCCAGCTCCCGGCGCCTAGCCTTCTTCTGTCCCTTGCTCTCGTCGGTGTCCATGGCATCTATACCGTCGAATGGACTGCCGTGTCAGCAGTGATCGCTCAAAAAATCAACACCACCGTCTAGCTACTTACCCGTGTCGAATGTTTCCAGCGCCCGCTTCAGCTTCTTTGCGGCGTGTTCTGCCTGGTGCAGGCGGCGTTCGTGTCGGCTCGGGTCCCGCCACAGCTCTTCTTGCTGCGAGCGTTCGCGCTCATTTAGCTTGTACTTTGCAAGTGCTGCACTGCGGCGGGCACGTGCGGCTTCGACGCCGCCCTCAAAGCTCTTGAGATAGCGACGTGTAAACGTTTCTACCGACACACCATCGGCCAGCATCTCACGCAGCAATTTGTTTTCAGCTGCTTGCACGGTAGCATGTGCCTGCGACCATGTGTCCACCCGCGCCACGTCCTCCTGTGTTGTACCGACTAATCAGCAATACCGTCGGCAAAGATGCGCTCTATCATCCACCTACCAGTGGTGCGTCAGCTGTGGCCGCCATGCCGCTCTCACCAACCAGGGCGCCGCTGCGGTCGGGCGTGGTAGCGCCTACGGTGCTGGCGCGACCGATCGCTCCAAGCAGAGACATGGTATGGCAGCTGATGGCGCTGCCGAAAACCGTGGTGCGCTGCGTTGCGCCGGCACCGCCACCATGCGATGTCGTCACCGCCACTACCAGCTGCGACCAGGGCGTGATGCACACCCGATACTTGGTGGGTGCGCCAGCACGTGGCGCAGCCAGCGTATCCGCGGCGAGAGTGCACTGCGCCTGTCGCGTGCCGTAGCGTGTATCCCACACGGTCAGCCGATGCTCCAGGCGGCCAGCGGTGCTCGTCGTATGCGCGGCTACACAGGCGACATAACCATCGCCAACATGCTCGATCGCCGCCTGATGCTCCATGACAATGTCCGTCTGCGGCACAGACACGCGCTGCTGCACGCGAAATCCGGCCGCATCAAAGGTGCAGGCGTACGAGGTCCAGCCGCCGTTCGAGTCTGCCAGTACACGCCACCTCCGCGTGAGCCATTGCTACTGCTGCGCTAATGTGCACAGTGGCGCACGGTTTGCTTACCCATGACGGTAACGCTGCCGTGCTTGAGATCCAGCGCGCAGCCTATAATATGCGCGGCAGCAGCAGCCTGTGCAGCGTGCATGGTCTTGGCGCGTTAACGTCAGAGCAGACGACAGCCATCCGGAGACGCTCACCTTGAGCTGCACGCGACCAATCTCGCGCACATCGCCTCGCTTTGCATTCGCAATCAGCCACTGCAGCTGACACTCGGTCGCAGGGCTAGTGCCGGCGGTTGCCACACAGACCAGCGCAGAGGCGCCAACATGAACAATATCACGATGTACCGTACGAGGCAGGAAGGATGCCTTGACGGGTGCCATGGCGTGACACAGAACGCGATCCGCACTGCGCCGCATAAGATCACGATTAGACCCATGCATGTGTGCATACAGCCAGAACTCGACATGCTGCACTTACGTTGCCTCGTACTGCGAAAGTGCGCACAGCTCCATGTCCATCAGCGCCACCGTACCGTCGGTATGCACGGCAATCAGGCGCTTGGGCTGGACCGGCATCGTATCCAGTGCATATAGCGGACGATCAAGCTACTCACGACAGGCGTACAGCATACATGGACAATGAGCACAGCAGCGGCATAAACGTCATCGTTTACGCATACTTCACCCACCAGAAATGCGCGCTTTTTCGCCAGGCCGCTGTTCTCGTGATCTTTCCAGCGCCAGACGGTGCGGCCCGCTTTGTTGGCCGACATATCGGGAGCACGCTGAATGCCAGCATACACGAGCGCATCCTGGCCGGCCTGCGTTACATAGAGCGGCGCCGTGCAGAAACGGACGCTGGGCGCGGTCGACCAAGACTTGACGCAGCGCTGGTGTTCGTACGCCTATATGCCAAAGCAGCAGGCATAAGTTTCGACTGCATTCAAACGGGCTGCACCGGCTCATCCGACGGCGTAGCATGTTGCGTACCTGATAAAAGTGCACGCCCTCTCCCTGAACGGCCATTTGAACGGCAGGACCACATCCTGCCGGTGCTGCGCGCTCCACTTCGGCCAAGCTGGAAGCATCGTCAGACGCTACCGCATCGTCATTCTCACTGTTGGCCGCATCGTACTCGTCCGCCAGCACATCAGCGGCCACCGGTGTCCAGTCGGCACGGAATAGACACGCATCCAGCGGCGCCTCCGTAGACGCACTCTCTGCCGCCTCTACCTCCGCCTGCTTCTTGCCCTTCTTGCCCTTCTTGCCCTTTCCTTTAGACGCCTCGGCCGCTTCGTTGTGGGCAGACGTTACAAAGCCGGCCAGCAGCAGCGGCTCCTGTAGTGTGACAACCGTCATGGCGTCGTTTCTTTTGCGTACGCGCTCGCCAGAAATGCAGATTCAGTGGGCTGCCAAGCGCGCTTGCTCAGCTTGGTCGCCGTAAAGCAAAATAACTTCGTGAATGAGGGGACGTACGCGCGACCGAAAGAGCGGAGGGTAGACGCAACGCGATGGATGAGCACGGAGGGATGGCGAGCCAAGAAAAAAAGCAAAAAAGCTGTCGGCCAATTCGGTTCTAGTCGAGGTCTTTCCCAATCGCATCAGCCTCGGAACAGAATGCTACCGGTACCCATGCGCGTATGGCAAATACGATACTTTTCATCGCTAAAAGACGATACAGTAGGCTAATAGTCGTATCTGATTCTATCCAATCGTGCTGCGCCCTTGCTGCACTGTGATCGGCTGCTCGGCGCAAACCCGGGCAGATTCATGCAGGAGACTTTAATGATCGCTTGAAAGCTACTGCTTACCCAGGAGGTGGCACCCGTCAATCTCCCTTTTAGCACGCGCGCACACCCACCCATTTTTGCTTATCGAAATGCCAGGGGCAAACGGGTCCGCTTACAACAATTTACCTAATCATTCAACGACATGTTCCTGTCGGTGCACACTACGCACGGTACTGGTGCTGTCTGCCTGACAACGCAAAAGCCGTACGGGCATCTAAACTGAGAAACAGAAACGATATGCGCTATCATCTACATAAAATGAATGTTGTGTAAGTAACCATCAGACGCTCATGCGTCGTCAGGCAGCTCCTAGCAGCGTATGGTCGGTGGCAAAATAAACAACCAATGCGTATTGTTGATAAGCGCCATCCTACTGGTACCTCTGTGGCAGAGAGAGAGAGAGAGAGAGAGAGAGAGATGGCCTAGTGAGACAATGACGACCGTCAGGCAGCTGTACAGCATGCGCCACGGCTAGCCATCGATCCTCGCAACAACAAAACAGCGGATGTGTGCCTGTCTACACGCAACATCATCGTTCGCGCTGTTGCGCCCCAGGCGCTATCCCAGCCTGCCAACGCCCGACAAGCATGGACCTGGCGCTGCGGCTGGTCGTGTTTGCCCAGCTGTACATAGCGGCCCCGCACGCCTGCTTGCCCTGGCGCTCAAATGTCCTCCTCTCATCTCGCATGCCCTTTTCTTTACGCACGCGCCTCTTTCCCCGCCCTGCACGATCTGCTCTCTCTCTTTCTCTTTTCCGAGGCGTCCCCTTTGCTTACCCCACTTTATCGCGCGTCTCAAGTTTACGCGTAGCAGTCGGGTGTCTTTGCCCCGCTGATTCCTAGCCTATATTGTATTTCACGAGCCGCGTGGGTGTGTGTGTGACCTGTCAATCTGCCGTGATCAGTTTGATCGACCACTGACCGCTATTCAGGCTTATCACAAGGTTATCCGATCGCCTGCCTGTCAATCTTGTCTGACACCTGTCATCCGTCTCTATCGAACGCTTGAGCCTACCATCTGCACTCCTATCTTTATTGATTTCGCACCTACAACTGTGCTATTTTCGCATCAACGTAGCAGATCAGCCGTGGCTCTGTCTCGTGGTGCAACACTAGAAAACCAGGTAGGTTGCAATGCTGCTTCCACGTGTACCGTCACGGCTACACACACGTACACACATGCACACACCACGAGGCACCTTGTTGCGCGTTGCATTTGCCGCTGCGAGCTTCATTCGCGTGTTCATCGGCTTGTCATATGCGCAATGCATGTCGCGTTACCATGCCATGATGGCATATCGCCGACGCATAGTGTGAAGTCCCAGCAACGAGACGTCACACGGTTGACGGTTGTCGAGGTGCGTCTCCTTACTCTCCCCTTTGATGCGTGTGCTTTTGGATATTTGTAGGTCTTGCGCTGTTTATTTATCCCGACCACATTCTTCCCGTACGCATCCTACTGCGCCTGCGCCTGCGTGGCCATTGGCTCTTGCTCGCTCGCACTTGGGCTTTGGCATGCTGACCTGTCCGGCCGTCGTGCAATGCCGCCCGGCTTTCCCAGCCGTGGCCGGTGCATAAGCGTACGCGTTGGTTACCGATGACACGCGGGCACACTACATGTTGCTTAATTCGCCTGGGATGGGCACATCAGCGGCGCACGCTCCATATGCCATCGCCTTGCTTCTTGGCTTTGCTGGCTTCCATTGGCCATGGTCCAACCGTTCCAGCGCACCACGGGGTCACCCAACCGACAATTATTCCCATGGCTCACGTACCGTCACCTTTGCCGCGCTCGCATATCGCGTCTGTATCCTACGCTCCCAGGCGATTCGCTCGCCCTGATTTCCTGAAATGCCACGCCCGACCAGCCGCGACGGTGTCTCCTTTTCTTTCATGTCGTCAGCTGGGCATACGTCAAGTGACCTTTCCCTACATGCAATGCCCGCCGCGCGAGGCAGCGCTGGCACGGACCGCTGTGATGATCCCTCCCTGAGCGAATCCACACCCACCCACACGTATTTTCTGTTGTTACCGTCCCATGCTCGGCTGCATATTGCACCCACACGAACCGATTTTAGTCGCTAGCGCCATAGGATAGCCTTGCCGGTACTTTGACGCTGTGAGCTGCGAGAAGAAAGAAAAGGGGACGCTCGTCGTCCACAGCTCGCGTTCGCGCACGCACACATTTTCCCCGCGTCCAGGACACTTTCCACTTGTTGCCCACTTCATTCCCACCTTGCTCTTTTTGCTTTGCAGTGTATGTACACTGGGACAACGACGACGACGACGACGACGACGACGACAACGTTGCTGCTGCTGCTACTGCTGCTGCTGCTGCTGCTGCATACATTCTTTTCGCTGCTCTATTGCGGCCATCACGTCGTCTAGCGTACTTACCCACCCATCCACACCCACCCGCACACACACACACACACACACACACGCACGCACGCGCATATATCGTTGGTCCGCCATCGCCGCCGCTGCCTCCGCCGTTACCACTGCCACCACCATCACCACGGCCATTGACGCCAGTCACATCCAGCTCCGCTTTGAACACCGCCTTCCGCTCGGTTCGCTGGGCCATTGTCGCCAACGTGTACAAACCATTAGCTTGTTCTTTCCGCTTGTACGCCACTGCATACCCATCGTGCGACGATCGGCTTGTGCGCAAGTATCACTGCCATCACTTTTCCGCCCATTTATCCCGTTCTCTCTCCCCTGGACTTGCGACGCGTATGCACCCTACGTAATCCTAGCAGTCCTAGTAGTCCTAGTAGTGCGACCACGTTCTCAATCGTATCCCAAGCAAAACCGCTGCCTTTCATTGCCGCACATCGCCACAGGTGCATAATCAGCGCGTTCTACCGATATATCTGTACTTTTACCCACTTGCATCTTTCTCGCCGGCTCTCTTTCGCCGCTGGCCCATGCATCCTTCATCAAGCGCCAAACCCAGCCTCCTTTGACGCTCAGCACCCAAGCAATACGCGCGGCTTGCCTTCGTCTACTGCCTTGTTGGCGCCAGTGCGTGGTGCAAACCCTGCCCATTCACCGCCGCACGCTCTCTCTCTCTCACCGCGCAGCTTCTTTGTGCAGGTACTCCTTGTTAGACACCAAGCCTCTTTTGCGTCGCGCTGCTGTTTTTCCGCGCACAAACCCAACGCCGTAGTTCAGCCCCTGATCTGTCGGCGCGTACATTTTGTGCGCAAACCGCCAATTGTGCACACTCTTTCACGCTTGACGTGTCTGCCCCCAGCCGCTTATTCGCTCTGTTGTCAAAGCTGCCGCGTTTAGCCGGGCGCCTCCTGGTTTGCTACTCGGCACATTGCCATCTGCTCTACGGCTGCGTGCCAGTCCCCTTGCGCACGGCCAACAGCGACGACGCCTGTATTACCTTGCTTTATCCTGCTCTATCTCAATCTACCTAGTCCTAGTCTATTCACGGCTATCACGCTAGTCTCTCCCTATTCTCGTCTCTTAGCCTATACTTTATTTTTGCGTGCACACCCTTATCCGCAGATTACTGCGTTGTGGACTATTTCCTTTTTCCATTGGATCGCTACTCGGCCGGTCCTTCCTCATCGTCATCGTCGGCTGACTCGTTGTTGATCATCAGCTTCTGTTGGTGCGCGGCGTATTTGCCTTGCACTTGTGCGCATTACTTTCACTCTGCACGCCACGAATGTGAGCACGCGCGCGTGTGCATATGGGAGCATGCATGTACCACCATGTCGCCGCATCTTGCGATGATTCACCGACTAACGGTTCTCACGCCATCATCGTCCGTCGCATACCAGTCTTCCTTGCCGTCTATAGAGAACGCCATCTCTGCTGCCACACCTTGCGTCGCCAGTTAGATTTTGTCGGCCTTTGATCAACCACACACGCGCGCGCATCCACACCCACGCACCCACGCACGCTATTGCACGTTAATCGACAAGAATTAGCGTTTGCTTTACTGGACCGTACCAAAACTTGGTTACTAAAAGGGTATGGAAGCTGTCATGGCGACGATGGCCTCCGACACGGCCAGCGTAGCAACATCCGCCGACTCTGTGGCCAATTCAGGCGCATCGAAATCGTCTCCTTGGCTGATCCACGGCCATTCGCACGTAGGCCATCCGCAGCATACGGTACGTTGCATCTCCGACGGCCGTGCATGCTCGTGCAGCTTCACCGTTGACGCCAAGGATTCTGGCTAGGCGCCGAGTAACACGCTCAGTGTAACGCTTGCGCCCAGTGTAGCTAACCTTGCGTCCATGTTTGCGCCCCATGGCGTGTCGCAGGTGGCCGTCGGCGATAATCCCTTTGCACAGCTCGGTCTTTGGTTTGACCGGTACCCGACGCCAACCGAAGCAGCCATGGCAAGCGCATGTAACACCGGCATGAACGGGGGCAGTGACGTGTTTACGCAGCGGCGTGCCGCGCAGGTCGATACAACAGCGGCGCCGGCGGCAACAGCAGCAGCAGCAGCAATGCGCAGTCGTGAAGTTGGTGCACATGATACCACGCTGCCGCTGCTCAATGGTCCACCTAGCAGTCTCCCCAAGACAGGTATGAACTGAGGGTGGCCTGACGGCGGAGAGCGCCGCTGGCGTTTGGCCCGCCTCTTGGCCAACACATGTGCTCACCATGCTCACACTTTTGCCGACGATAGCCACGCCTACCCATGGCCACAACATGTTTGGCATGGGTTTCGCTCCCTCCTGCTCAACAGCATCGCCTGTGCCTTCAACGGCAGCGGCAGCAGCGGCCGCATCGATGATGATGCATGGCTGCGTGCCATTCGACTCGCTTTTGGCTGGCACCGGGGCACCGCTTGATACGCTGCCTGCAGCCTCAGAGATTCACGCATGGTGGGTAGTCTACTGCGCTGCATGCTCGAGTCAAACACCTAACCCTCATGCACGCTCGCCTTGCGCATTGGCATTCCGACGGCATGCAGCCTAGAGGCCAGTTTTGGACAGCCGGTGGGCACCATGATGCATCCGATGCACGGTCGGCTGATGCTTCCAGGAAACGGCATGGACGGCAGCAGCGTGCACGCACCGATCGGCACCGTTAGGGCATCCTCCATGGTCGACTATCCGCGCTCGGTAGCCACCCTGGCGGGCCACGGCTCGGCCGCATCGGACAGGAGTACCAAGAAGGCGCAACTGGATGAGACACAGCAATGGTATGCTGCTCATGCGCGACGGCGATGGCGCCTGCGCAGCTGCTAATGCACACCCGCGCCCGGCGTAGGCTACGGGACAACTTTGAGCCGTGCCATCCAAAGTATTCGATCCTGCGTACCAAGTTTTATGAGCTTTACCAGGATCACGCGCAGAGTATCTGCGATCCGCTGGAACCGATGAATCAGGCGACCTTTGGCAAGATCATCCACCAGGTCTTTGAGAATGTGCAGACGCGCCGACTCGGCCAGCGCGGTCATTCCAAGTAGGCAGGCGCGACGGTGCATGCCCGCTGCGACGCTTGCTCACACGGCCGCCGTAGATACCACTACTCTGGCGTCATGCCGCGCCGCGACTCGCCCCTCTGGGCCGATGCAGATGATATTATTCACTGCGACCCAAACTACTTTGTATCAGAGTAGGTTCTCAGCTTGCGAGTCGTGTACGGTTATGATGTGCTGCTAACGCGATCTGCTGCCATAGTTCCCGGCAGCGCAGCCAACAGCAGCGTCAAATGCAGATGGCTGCCGTCGCTTCTGGTACCGGACGGTCGTCCGAACGAGGCTCGACAAACGGCGGTGTGAGCGCTAGCACACCTGCCAGCCTGGCCGACTCGTCGTCCTACTTTGGCGGCGAACAGGAACGCCATCTGTGCGATCCAGAGGACGACGACGGCGAGGACGACGTGGAACGCCAGAATCATCTACAACGCATGTCAGCCGGTTTTCACTACGGCGATGACGGCGCCATCGGCGACGGAAGCGACGACGAGGAAGAGGAAGAACACGCACCGGTGTCAGCCACCGCCGCTATGCTGGACATTCCGTGCGCCGTGCCCTTTGATGGCTTCACCGTCTGCCCGAGTCTTTTGACTCGGTCGGTCAGCCAGAGCACGCCCAATACGGCGGACGCCATGTCCACCGAAAAGCTCGCTGCCGAGGCCAGTGCTGTACGCCAGCTGGAGGAGCTTCTGGCAGCCGCTGCAGGCTGTGGGACTGAGATGGCGACTGCCAATGCAGCGGCTGCCAAGACGGCCGCGGGCGTGGCACAGCGCCATGGTGGCCCCGGCAGCGAAGCGCAGGCAAACACCGCCGCCACCATGATTTCCATGATGTCAATTATGGGCGTCACACCCAACGCCATGCTGCCGACCACAGCGTCATCTGCCGGCGCTTTTCCAGCGGATCCGACTCGGACAAGCAGCGTGGCACAAAAGGCCGGTACAGCGTCGCCCATCTCGCAGACCTGGGTAGAGGCCGCCGCCATGGGAAAGTCGTTGTCGGCAAACCCAGCGGCGATGACGCTCCGGCCGGGCCTTTCTGCCGCCAGTGACGACCAGATGGATGCGGTTGCTATGCAGCTGCTTCCCTGGCTGCCACGGACGTTTGCCGACACGCACAGCGGTCGCGCTGCACTACAGGCAGGCCGTGGCGGGGATGGCGATGCTGTCGCCACGACCGATGTGCGCTCCATGCGCCTTGCACGCGCCCTGTTGGACGAATATGCCAAGCATTGTCGTCTGATCACGTTGCTTGTGCTGCAGGGAGAGTTTGATCAGGTTCCCGCGCTCATGCGTCGCTTTTGGCAAACCACCGGCCAACATCTGCGTGCGGTGGTTCAGCAGCCGGCCGTTTGGCAAGACCTGCTGGAGGCGGACTGTGCATGGTACGCTGCCTGCACCGGCTACTACCACCGGTGCACCTCCAGCGGTGTAACGGGCCATCGCGTCTTGCTTGAACGCTTCTTTGAAGAGTGCCCACGCTGGGCGGTGGATGTGGCAGCGTGCGGAGCACTGCCGGATGGTCTGCTTGAGCTGAAGCTGCGCGCTGCCTGCCAATTCTCACACGGCTTTCGTGCTGCACAGCTTGTTGCCAGCGCTGATACGCTCGTGTACACGGCGGCCACTCCTGCTGCCACGCCACCTCATGCGGGAGGTGCCGCTGTGCCCGGTATGACTGGCAGCAGTGCGACCGAATCCATGCCCGCTGCCATGATGGCGGAAGCCATGGGTGCCAATGTTGCAACTCGCGCTGCGCCTTCGGGCACCAACCGCAAACGCCCATCGCCCATGCTCAGCATTGCACTCGACAATAGCAGCAGCGCTGTCGACACGGTCAAGCGACGCCGTGAGGCATTGGCGGATGGTGCGTCCAGCAGTGGTAAGTCTTTGATAGCCTTGGATGGTTCGTACAAAGCTGACCCGTGTGATTATCGGTCTCGCACTCAGCCATCGCATCACCCGTTAGCGCCACGGCCAGTCGAGCAGCATTGGCAATGTCCAGCCGGCTACTCGACGAAGAAGCTGGAGAACGTGCTGTGCTGACGCCCACCAAGGTCGAAGGCGACCAGGACAGCAAGATGTCGCCGTCCAAGGAGCAGAGTGATCATCGAGCAGGACACGATGCAGCGCTTGCGCAAGACGAAAAGGACCAACCAGTACAGCTGGGCGTCTCGCCACCGTCGCCGCCACAAGGACGGTCCTCGTTTATGCCGTCAGCCCCGCCTTCCGAGACCGCATCGTCTCTAGAGTCGAATAAGGCGGATCGGCCCGGGCAGTGTGTCGCATAAGCATTCGGCACTTATTTTATTCCGCATCCGCGCGTGTCGGCTAGTGTACGTGAACATATACGACACGCAGCGCGCCGTCTATGGTTTTTCATTGTGAAACGGTATACATCCATGTGCTTACCATTTCCTTCGTTTTCTATTTCGCATCATGGCCTTTTGTCTTGTATTCTTTTCTTGCTCAACTGAAGTGCAACGCTGCTTCAGCAGGGCCGACCACGGCCATTATCCGTCTGTCCATTATCGCGTTGGTCGTGCACCTTCATGTCCACACCATGCATTACTACTGGATTCAATTTTACTATGCGTTTAGGTGTGCGCACAGCTGCTCACAAAGCGCACTTGTGCTCAGTACCGCCTGGCCCCTATTGGACCGCCGCCTATTACTACGCTGACAACCCTATTCGGTTCATTCGCATAAAATATCGCCTGCCAGCTGGCTCCGCCTGCACAGGGAGCAATTAGTGTTTGCAGGCCTCACGCCGCGTCAGGTAGCCCATGGCCTGTGCAATCTCTGCGTTCAAAACGCCACTGCCAGCCGCGCCCAGAATAGTGTTGTGTGCCAGCACCGTGAACTTGACGTCCAGCAGCGGGCAGGGACGCACGCGACCAATCGACACGGCGTAGCCATTGCCGCGATCGCGATCCAGACGCGGTTGCGGCCGATCGGCGGAAGAAAGCACGTGGAGGGGTGGCCGCGGTGCCGAGGCACACGACAGGGCATCGGTCGAAGCCAGGGTCTGATAGTTTGTGAACGCATCCACGGCGACCTTGGTCGCAGCTGCGGCATCCAGCTGAGACGCGGTCGAGTCACGGGCAAAGCCCACCGACATGGATGCCATATGGCCGTCGATGACTGGCACGCGATTGCAGGTGGCCGATACCACTAGGTCGGTCACTGGCTCGAAAAAGGCCGCATCATGGGTATCGAGAAGCGCACGAGCTGCGTCCAGTTCGCCGCGCGCCACCAGATCACGCACACGCAATAGTGGCTCGCTTAGTGCGCCCAGAATCTTGACCGGCTCCGTCTCCAGCTTATCCTCTTCGCCGCCAATGTACGGCACCACATTGTCCAGCATATCCATGGCGCTCATACCCGGATAGCCGGCGCCCGAGATAGCCTGCATGGTGACCACGTTGACCCGATTGATGCGGCCAAGTGTAGCGTGCTGGGCTTCCAGAGCCTTCATGGCCACACACACGCCTACCGAGGCGCAATTGGAGATGGTCACCAGGAAGCCACGGCGTAGACCGCGACGAAGCCGCTGGGCTGGAATCGCATGCAGATGCTCCGCGTTGACGGTGGGCACAACCAGCGGCACATCAGACGCCATACGGTGATTTTTGGCATTGGAAATGATGCAGTGGTCGGCCGCCAGGAACGCCAGCTCTACCATTGCGATGGATTAGGGACAGTGCAGACGCATATAGGTTAATGCTACGCCGATGGATCGCTGTTCCGGCACCACCTACCAATATCGCCTGCAACGCTAGCATCGAGACCGCTAAAGATGACATCGCAGTCATCGAAATCCTCTGGGCGGCACTCGACCACCGTCTGCGCCGCCAACGCCTCGGGCAGCGGCGTCGTCATGCGCCAGATAACCGCCTCGCCGTAGGGTCGGCCAGCTGACCGTGCCGATGCACCTAGACGCTGCACCTTGAAGCCAGGATGGTCTGCCAGCAGCGTGATAAAGCGCTGGCCCACAGCGCCTGTCGCGCCCAAAATGCCTGCACGCAGCGGCACCGCAGTCGTCTGGCTCGCCATATCTGCCGGTAAACTGATAATGGGTGGTGATGAAGAGGGAAAAGCAGGCCGCACGTACAGACGACGCGAGTGCGATTGGGGCAAGCGTTTATGTGAATGAGAAGGAAGAAGCGAGCGAGCGGACAACGCGCTCTGCAGGTCAGACTGGCTGCGGTGTGATATAGATGCTCCAGATTCTCATGATCGGCTCACTACTTGCTGATGATCAGCGACATTGGGCGCATGGCACCACCATGGCCAAATTGATATTTGTACCTATGCTAGGCCAGAAAGCAGACCTATTTTATGGTAGCTGACACCAAGGCCTGTGCGCCATGCGTCTGGCTCATGCCTGCCGAGTCTTCCCAGGTGGCTCGAGCATTGACAGTGTGGCTGACTGTAGCCTGCTGCAGGTCCTGTGTGCAGCTGTAGACCAACACAAGTCGAGTGCTGCCGGCAGATGGCTGAATGCTATATGTCCATGGGCTGGTGCTGATGGTGCTGGTGATAGTGGCCGTCTATTTTCTTTTCACTGTTTCGATTTGTTTACACTATGGATAGGCTTTACTCGACCAATGGGCGTCCAGTGTTGCACTCTCTGGGGCAAAGTGGTCGTTGCCAGTCAACGTCGCTATTACCGATGCATCCGTCGTAGCAGGTGGCAGTATGTGGCCGCAAGCCAGACATGCGCATCCATCGACCTCGCGTCGGCTAGACTTGTCGACGGTGAGTGTGCCGCGGCGGGCCTGGCTGCGTGGGCACGCATGTGAGTGCGGCTACTAGGCAGCGCAGGAGACTGGCGCCCATCGCCGCCGTCGTCATGGCCGACGATAACGCAGCGGTATGCGGAGTAGACACGACGCGAGCCGAGTCAGGCGGCGACGCCGCTCTTGCACGGGCGAAACTGGGCATACTTGCTTCTCTTTCTCGTTTACCTCTCCTACCGCTTGGTCGTACGTTTACCGCGTCCCTTGATCACCTACCGCGCCACTGAGCCGACAAGTAGGCTGCTGCACGACCGCGCTCTCTGCCCATTTGCCTGCTTGTCTCTTGACTAGGCGCTTGCGGTCTGCCGCGTGCTCATCAGCACTTGTCGCGTGTATGCGTCTCTAGACGCCCCGTATCTGCTGTCCTCTTATCTTTTGGTACTGTGCTGCCGTTGTGCTTGAGCGCAAGCGGTGCCGACAATCTGACCGCTGGCCGACCCAATTGCACCGAGTAGAACAGGTGCGAGGTAGGTGGCGTTTAGCTAGCCTGGCCATGTTGTGTGCGCTGGGTGCATATACACTTTGTGGGTGGTTGTGTATCCGCCCAGCTGGCAGCCTTCCTTTTTGCGCAGGCCCGTTCACCCGCCACGCTGGCCGTCGTGTTTGCGCGCCCGTGCTCGTGCTTGCCGTGCGCATGCGCCTTGCATAGCGCCGCCCATTTGTAGCGGCGATGATGTCGATGATGCGGTAGTGACCGCGAAGCATGCCTCCTGTACACGTGTAGTCAATGCGCGCGGCAGGCGAACGAACGAACGAGTGAGCGAGCAGGTGGATGCAAGTAGCGGTTTGTCATGACCATCGATCTTGGCCTATCGCCTGTCCAGCATGGCTGCGATATGTGCGGCCTATCCGCATGCCAATGTGACGAACTGGTATGAGCTCATGCTTTCTCGTTTGTCATAGGCCATGTGGATGGCCTGGCAGTTTTCGCGGTGCTATTCGCATTCGCACCGTGCGTACGTTAGTTACGCGTGCCACGCACATACACGCACATACACACGCGTCTGGCCTTGCGCACGTTGTTCGCCCTTGCTACGTGTTCTTGCCAGCTGATGACTGGGAGGATTCACGCACACGCTCATCTGTGCTCGCGTTGAGGGCCGCAACACTACTTTAAGGGGTCACTTTTTCTCCTTGTCTTTTTGGCGTGTTCCACTCGCTTGCTCTGTTCTCTCTCTCTCTCTGCATGCATATATCTTGCCATACATAACTGGCCAACCCTGCACTGTGTTGCCGTGGGCTGCTGCTCTCCCCCTTTTGTATGGCTGGGCGTGTATGCACACTCTTGTGCGCTAATCGCACGGTCTTTGATCTCATTCGTTCAGTTTTCGACAACCTAGCCAACGTGGACGTCACTTGAGGTTAGACAAGATAGCCGTGTTGTTGCTGACGGGACACTATGACCGTTCGCATTACCCTGCCGACAAAGGACGCGGCCATTGCCACCGGCGGTGGTAACGGTCGCATTACGCGTCAGCGAAGCATTTCGGCGCGTCAAACTTCTGCCGACAATATAACAACAGCGGCAGCAGCAGCAACAACAACGACAACACCATTGTCCACACCAGAGGTTGAAGCTCGTCCAGATCCAATCCGAGATGCAAATTTAGCCGCGCTAAATCGTATGATTGCACGAGCCAAGAGGTGCATTGTCGTTACTGGAGCGGGTATTTCCTGCAGTGCGGGCATTCCGGTGAGTTGGCGCGGTAACACGCTTGTCTAGGCGGTTATTAATGTGCTATTGCGCCCATTGATGCGTCGTGCTACATAGGATTTTCGCTCGGAAAATGGGCTTTACAATCTGGTCAAGCGCCGGTATCCTGATCGCGTGCTCAAAGGCCAGGAGCTGTTTGACGCGTCGCTCTTCCGGTCACCGCACACGACCGAGGTCTTTTACACGTTTATGGGTGAGCTGCGCAAGGCGTGTACCAAGGCGCGACCAACGCCTACGCACCATTTTCTGGCTCGACTCAAGGAGGAAGGCCAGCTGCTGCGCTGTTATACGCAAAATATCGATGGTCTAGAGCGCGTTGTGGACGCAGCCGCCGTGACTTCAACGGGCGTCAACGCAGCAGCGGCCTCGAGTGTAGCCAAGGCAAAGAAGCAAGTCTCGCCAAAGCCAGAGGAAAATGCATCAAACACAGTTCGCCTGGACCGGAACGTGTCGTCACCGGAAAGCGAACTGGATATGGAGATTGACGTGGTTGGCTTGGACGATGATGCGCCTGCTACATCAGCGTCGGGCCTGACTGGCCTGCCGTCGCCGCTTGCCACCGAGGCCAGCAGCAGTGATACCGAGCCGGGGGATGGCGCGACCAGTGGACCACCCAAGCGTGCCGCATTGCCAGCATCATCGGCCACATCCGGTACCATTGCGGCGCAATCGCACGTGGTCCAGTTGCATGGTACACTGGAGAGAGTACGTTGCACCCGCTGTTCGGCCACTTTTCCGTTTGCTACACCGCATCAGCGCACTTTTATTGCCGGACGTGCGCCTACATGTCCAGCCTGTGAGGACTTGGCCGTAGCGCGGGCTACGGCCAACAAGAGGCCGTTAGGTATTGGTCTACTACGGCCGGACGTTGTCCTGTACAATGAGACCCATCCGGACGGCGGCAATATTGCCCAGAGCATCACCCGTGATCTACGCCGCCGCCCCGACTTGCTGCTGGTGATGGGCACGTCGCTCAAAGTGCACGGCTGCAAACAGTTGGTGCGCGAGGCAGCCAAGGCTGTGCGCGCTGCCAATGGCGTCACTGTTTTCGTGAACCGCACGCCTGTACAGGGCAAGGAATGGGAAGGCGTGTTTGACTGGTGGGTAGAGGGTGCTGCCGACGATTGGGTCGACGGTGTGCAGGAATGCATGCACCGCCTGGAGGAGGAGCGTCAGCGGCGACGTGAGCGGCGGCAAAACAGTCTTCAGGCCAGCGACAGCCAGGATCACGCTGGTTCTCGCGCTCGCGACACCACCAAGGGAGCTAACGCGACGGGCTGTCGTGCAGGAAACGGTGCGTAGTGGTATTAGACTGTCGTCGCGTGCCGTCGGATGTGGACCATTGACTAACGCGATTGTCGTGTGCGATGGATCTTGCCGTAGCACTGAAGCGGTCGACATCAGTGCCGACGGGACAAACGCGTCTTACGCAGATACACCGCGTGACCAAGCCGCGCGCTGGCGCTCGCCTCAAGCAGGCGGCATCGCTGGATGGCAGCAGGCGTGCGGCATCAGCGCCAAGCAATCCGAGCTCGCTGCACACCTCTGTAGCGGCATCTTCGGATGGCGTGTACGACGCAAGCAAGCGTCCGCTGTCGCCATCGACGCTACCCATGTACGATAATTTACCGATGCAGGGCGATCGGCGCTCGCAGAGTGCTGGTAGCACCCACAGTAGCGAGGGATTCCAAGGAAACGAGAAGATGGCAGCCAAGAGGCCGAACAAGGGGACCAGCGATAGTGCAGCTGTGCTACGGCGATCGGTATCGGTGGAATCAAGTGTAGCACACAAGCACACGTCGCCAGAAGCGTGCTTGCTACCGGCGCCGCAGAGTTCCACGGCTGGTGTCGAGGACGCAGCCGGTCTGCGTCGCCGTACCCGGCCGCGGTCCACGTCGCAGCGTATGATCAGCGTGGATATCAGCACGGGTGGCAAGAGCGACGATGCTGGCGCGCCGCATGCACTGCAGCTGCTTCCGCGCCGACTGACGCGCCAGGCAAGTGCCTGGGAGGCAAGCCATCACCGTGCTGCTGTAGAAGCATCACTGGTGTCGGCCGGCCTCGATGCCATAGCTGTGGCGGCTGCACCATCCACTACGACTACCTCATCCGCGCGGGTTGTAGTCACGACACCGCCGAGCACACCTACGCGACCACGCACGCGTCATCTTGAGAAGATAACGACACCGCGGATGACACGCGGCACACGCAAGCATCTTGGTACTAAGCGACTTAGCCCGATGGCGCTGTCGCTTGTCGCATGCACTGGCTCGGGTGCCAGGTCGGCCGCTAGTGCGTCGCCGTCGTCATCGTATACGCTTGCTCAGATGGTGAACGATCGAAGCTGCACCTCGGCTTCGACCCTGCTGATGGATGGCGGACATGGCCATTGCACTGGCAGCCCGGTGGCCACACGGCAGACCATGCTGACCAACTGTCTGCGTACGGTCAAGGCGACGGCAGCAGTACGGCCGTCTGGTCTGTTTGTCAAGTCGTCTACGTCGCTCAGCAGTGCTGACCGAGACTGCCGCATAGCGCGCCTTGCCGGGCCGGCAGTAGCAGCAGTAGCAGTAGCGTCTGGACATGGCGGCGACTCTGGGGTCGATCTGCCCTCGCCGCCTTCTTCGCGGCAAAACTCGCTTTTGTAAGGCTCTGTCTGCTATTGTTTCTCGCCTCTTCCACTGCACCCCGATCTGCCGTTCAGTTTTGCTTGACCACTTTTTTTGCTATGCTATATTAGTTTACCGCAAACGCATTTGTGCGGCCGACCGGTTGGCCGGTTCTTGGTGTTATTGCTACTTCTTGCTAGTTCATGGCCGTGTCTCGTTGACCTATGTAGCGTTTACGTTGGACCCATTATGCTGCGGCGGCAGTCGCATACTGGAAACCTTTGCTGTTGTAAACACCGTACCTTGCGGCCATTGCCGATGTTCGCCATGTTCTTGCGCGCTATAGTAGGCGGACGCTGCTGTTGCTGATCTAGGCACGTGGTCCAGCCATTGGAGTAACCTCTAGATCCCTTGCGCAATTATTTATGCCAGTCTCGCTGATGACGCGGCAAATTCGAGCACACGTAAGCACCTGCCGCCTGATGGCGCGGCGTACGCGTCATACACTTGGCAATAAATGCTTTGGCTTGCGCCGGTCGATGGTCGCATGTTCATCCTGCCTGTACCGTTGCCATCGCTGTCTGCAAATACGTACAAGTCTCTAGCATGTCGAAAGAGTCGCGTGTCGTGATTATCGGAGCCGGCTTTGCCGGACTTACAGCAGGCAAGTGCCATGTGATGGCAAATCGGCCACGATGCATATCCGCGACCGTTAGCGCCGATTAACCGCTGCGTTGCTTTTTCACCGACAGCAAGAAGACTCCGTGAGCAAGGCATTGTTCCGATTGTGCTCGAGGCGCGTGAGCGTGTCGGTGGCCGTGTCTACACCACGCCCTATGTGGATGGAAAGCCACTTAATCTAGGCGCCAGCGTGATCATCGGCACAGAAGGCAACCGGCTTACTGAGCTGGCCGCCTCAATCAACGCTCGGCTGGAGCCGCTTGGCGACAACAAATATCTGGCGCGGCCCGGTCAACCGGCATTGTCAGACGAAGAATGTGAGCGCATCGCCGAGGCGGTTGACGACGCTTTTGATGCGATCAAAGAGCAAGTTGCTTCCAGCGCGAGTATTGATGAGCGTGCCAATGTGGCCGATGCGGTGTACGCCAACCTTCGTGCAGCGGTTGCTGAAGAGCCTGACCTTGATTACGAAGTGCTCCGGTGTGCTGCCGATGCGCTTAGTGAAGACTATGCAGCCGAGATTGCGAATGTTTCGCTGCGCCACGTCAGCGTGATTAAAGACAACGGGGGCGACGACAGCATCGTGGTGGAGGGATTCCGGCCGCTGCTACGTGCGGCAGCTGGCGACGACGTGATTCAGTCGGTGCTGCTAGAGCATGTAGTCACCCGAATCGACTATACCGGTGAGTAAACCGGCATGCAGATTGAAGTGACCAAGTGCCATGCTAACTCTCCCGTTTACTGCAGGTTCAAGTGTTCGCGTGGTTACCGCAAACCATGGTGATTTTATTGCCGAGGCGGTACTCGTCACGGTACCACTGGGTGTGCTCAAAGCGCGTGACATTGTCTTTGAGCCGCCGCTTTCCGCTGATCGGCAGCTGTCCATTGACCGAGTTGGCTTTGGTCTGCTTGATCTGGTAGTGCTCGATTACAGCAACCTGAGCGAACCATTCTGGCCAGACTGCAACCAGTTTACCACGCTACAACCTGATAATGTGCGCCACGATCCGCAATACGCTTCCGACCTGTTGCCTCGTGATGCCATGTGCTTTGTCAACTATCACTACATCAACGGTCGCCTCTTGCTTGTGGCATACGTTGTATGTGAACTGGCTAAACGGCTGGAAGCCATGAGTGATAACGAGGTGGCCAGTTTGTTTGGTCGCCACCTAAAGTGCTACTTTCCCGACGCAAAGCAGACACGTCCATGCCGCGCAACACTGGGCCGCTGGTGGAATAATCCTTTCTCGCGCGGTAGCTACACTTATATAGCCGTGGGCGGTGATCCGGCAGACTTTTCCGTTCTTGCAACGCCATGCCATGCTGTCGCTGGCTCGTCTCAGCCGGAGGCGACAGACACGATCACGTCAAGCAGCGCAGCTGGAGCAGCTAAAAGTATGCTCTTTTGGGCTGGTGAGCATACGGTGCGTGAACGTCATTCCTATGCTGATGGCGCGTGGGCATCCGGAGAAAGAGCAGCTGATGAGATTACCCGTTACTTGCACGAGCGCAAGCATCATGCTGTCACTCAGTAGGCGGTCATGCAACGTTGGGTTAGCGCCCAATAAACGCTAGCGTTGAACGTTTTCTGCCATTATTGCGCAGCCAAATGCTACATGTTGCACTGAATGTAAGGCATGCATGTGTACGAGTTTCCACAGACGCAGCAAGGTGACTAGTGTCTTTGGCTATGTAGCAATATGTGTGGCAGAATGCACCTATTTTGCTTTTGCCACGATTTCACCGCTTAAACATGTGTTTATTGGCTCATTAGCGAGAAGGCTGACTGCGTTGAAGGCACAGGATACGCTGCTTACGGGCGCTTGGCTAGCGCTGGAAACTGGGCCAGCAGCTGCTTGGCCGCCACGCTGCCTGACTCGAGCGCGCCATGGACATGCGCATGCTTTTCCGGAAGCGTGTGCTCGCCAGCCCAGAACAGTACCGGCTTGTGTTCGTTGTTTGCATGCTCTCCACATGGCTCGGCCAATGCCTTGATGTCGTCGACATCGCCGCCTACTGGAATGTGCGAATAGCTGCCGCGCGAGAACGGATCCGCAAGCCAGCGTGTCACGATGGTACGGGTCGGCTTGGTGTCCTTGGCTTCGGGGAAGAAGCGGGCGAGGTGGCGGCCAAACAGCTCGCCCACCTGTTCGTCGGTGTGAGATTCGACAAATGTTGCCAGCGAACAGTGCACGTGTGCCATTAGCGCCGGACGCTCGCCCTCTCGGCCGCAGTTCATAAACGTGATCGAGTCGCGCGGAAGCAGGTCGGCAGCCACTTCGGGCTTGGTCTTGTCCACGTCGTCGAGACGTAGCGTGAGGAAGCTCTGCACTTCAGGCCAGAATGGCTTGTCGAGCTGGTCGTACTCGAGGACAACCTTGTTGAGCAGGCCAAATCCCATTCGGTCGATAGCAGCCTGTTTGCGCTGCGGCAGTGCCGGATGGAACTGAACTGAGCCGGCCTTTAGCACGCCCAGCGGTACGGTGATCAGCACAGCATTGGCGATAAATTCGCCGTGCTCAGCAGTGGTAACACGCACATGCTGGCCTGCATAGTCGATGTGCGTGACGACGTGGTTGAGGCGTACTGCTGCCAGCACTTTGTCGCCGGCGGCAAACTCTAGGAGCGGAAGCATGCCGGCAAGTGGCACGCGAACTTCCTCGTCGGGTAGCTCGACCACGCCAATGTGCTTGAACGAGATTTTGTCTAGCTCGACGCCTAGATCTTCGCACAGGATGTCGCTTGTCTTTTCAATCAGGTCACGATTGAACCGGCGCTTGGCGGCATAGCGGTCCAGTTCTTCCTTGAGTACCACCGACAGCGGCTGGTTTGGGTCGTGATCGTCGCTGTCGCGTGCGCGGTCCACGGCGGAAAAGTAGGCGTCCCAGATGGTGTCGGTAAGGCGGTCAGAATCGCGAATGGCCATGGCCGGCTCTCCTGGCCGCGCATAGATGAGCTCCTTTTCCCACTCTACAAGCTCTGCATTTGCACCGCGAGCCAGGGCCATGATGGCGCCGTCTTCTACATCATATACAGCTGCTGCGCCTAGATCCAGTGGATGGTCGGGGCGGAATGCTGCCGTGTGCACGCGGCCTCCAATGCGATCGCGCGCTTCCAAGACGACGGTTTCAACGCCATGATCGTGTAAATGGCGCGCTGCCGCCAGGCCAGCGATTCCTGAGCCAATGACAATGACACGTGGTTGGTGTTGCGGTGCGGCCGTCATGTTGCGCGTCTTGAACCGGATCTTGCTGCAAACGTGAATGGATGCTGGATCAATCGTGGCGGAGATAAGGTCGGCTATATACGTGTGTCGGCGGTGCTGTGCTGGCGTCATCACCGGGCTGGCGTCATCGCTGGTGAAGGCGGTATTGCGTAATCCAGGCGCATGAACAAAAAGTGGCGAGCTTGGTACACATGAGCCGGTTGGCAGAGACGCTAATTATGCGACAACACCCACGCTATCGAGATAGTTTGTGCCGAGTGCGGTAAAGACAGCGGTTGACACATCCGAGTATGTACGCTTCAATGTTTTTACCGCAGATGAGCCTATCCAAGCTTCTGCGAGTAACATGCTCTTTGACGGCACTAGCCAAGGAGTAACTTACAGTCGAGCAGAGAGAGTCCTACTGAGCGGAGCACGCTGATGGACGGGCCACTATCGACCTGTGCT